>MCJB01048140.1:2902-52788 GCA_002018475.1 Nicotiana obtusifolia | reverse complement strand
ATTTTATGAAATTCGAACGATTTCGATGAATGGGCCCCACTATTGACCTTGAGTCAATTTCGGGAATTAACCCATAAGACGTATAAATTTAAATGGAAATTGGTTTCCATTGTGAGTATTGAATACGATGAATTGTTTGTGAATAGATTTGGAGCCTTTGGACGCAAGGTGTCAAGGCTAAGGTTTATTGAAAACCTTAAATTGTTGCCGAGCAAGGTAAGTGTCCGTCTTAACCTTAGCTCGAGGGATTAGGTACTATGTGCTATATGCTAAATTGCTTTTCTATGAGAAAATCGTATAGGTAAGGTGACGAGCACCTATACCTTGGTGTCAAACATGACCGTGAGTCATTTGTTGATGATTATTGTATATTGATGTCATCATTGTTGCATGATATTCATGATATTGCTGAAATGCAAAAGTTAAATATGTTCCTAATTGCCGGATGATATCCGTGAAAATTATTGTGGTATGTATATGAGGGGCGGGTGGCACGCCTGCCCCAGAGTATTATGAGATGAGGGTGAATGATACGCCTAGTACATGAAGTGAACAAATAAATGTTCTTATTAATGACGGATGTAAATGTAATCACTTCTTTCTTATAATTGGGATTAATAATGAATTAGTTAATTAATTGAGTAATCGCTAATAAGGTAAATAATTAAAAAAGGTTCGTGTCTAATTCATTGGGTAGGGTCCTAGGTGTTAAACAAAAGTCTATAAAAGTCCAGTGTCATAACCATAGTAATGTGTCTAGGTTTAACGGAAATATAAATGGGACGGGGGAAGGTTAATTAATAAACATGAGTAGTAGTAAATTGTCAACATTAATTTAGTTAATTACGAGTCAAGTAGTGGTCTAGTTAGAGTTGTCTCCCCTGGCCAGGTTGGGTGTTGATAATATTATGTATAAGTGGGAGCGGGTGGTACGCCTACCACAGGAGATGTGTATATGGGGAGTGGGTGGCACGCCTGCCACGAGACATGTATATGGGGGAGCGGGTGGTACGCCTACCACAGGAATGATGTATATGGGGGAGCGGGTGGCACGCCTGCCACAAGATATTGTGATTATGGTGACATGTATAGGTGGAGAGACCGTAGCCGGTGCCACACTTGTCACAAGATGAATTGTGTTTTATATTGCAATAATTTGTTAAATTCAGTTATTTAATGTTGAAATACGTATGTTTATATACTTCCTTATCTGTTTATTTTATCCATGTTTAGTTGCTAATTGTAGTAGTGTATAGGTATATATATATATATGCATAAGTTATGTTCAACAGGTTTATCTGGAGTCCGGTCTAGCCTCGTCACTACCTCGCCGGGGTTAGGCCAGGCACTTACCAGCACATGGGGTCGGTTGTGCTGATACTACACTCTGCACTTTTGTGCAGATACCGGCGCAGCAGGTGTAGGACAGTAAGTAAGGCGGACTTTCAGATTTTGGCGCGACCTTCCAGGCGACTCAAGGTAGGACTGCAGCCGTTCGCAGCTCTTGACGTCATCTGCCCATACTTTTGTCTCTATTTCCATGTAGTTCGAAAATAGCATTTTGGATATTTCTTTCAAGACCTTTGTGTGTAGTAACTCTTAGACTGTCTGTGAACACTATGACACCAGTTCTTGGGTAGATTTTTGTAAAGGGAAGGCGATGTATATATAATATTTCCACATGTTAACATTATTTATGTTTATGATTTTGCGAGCAATTAAGTATGAATGTTAATGTAATTAATGAGTTTAATTATCGGCTGGCCTAGCTCCCATTAGTAGGCGCCATCACGACTCCCGAGGGAGGGAGATTTGGGGTCGTGACATTTCTTGATGTCTGTTGGTTGCATTTGTTGTTTTGGTATCTGTCTTAGCTGAAGTTGTTGGTCTATGAGTTGTTATTATTGTCAAGGCTGGTTGCTTTTCTGTTTGTGCAACTGTTCCTTCTGATACAATCAGCTGATTGCCTTTGCTGCTAGTAGCCTCAAAGTTCAATTTGCTGCCTGTTTTGGTATTCAGTTGTGAGTTGCTGCTGGAGTGTCTGCAGGAAGTTGGATTTCGATTGTCTTTGACCTTTTTCCATTGAGGGCCAGTCTTGCCTACAACTTTGCCACTTGACAATATCAGTAGTGGTGTTGTTTCCTGCCCTTGTTGATTTTTTGATTCTGTTGCTTTGCTTTGTGCTTTCCTTTGCTCTGTAGTCCTTTGTTGTTCTGCCATGGCTGTGTCAAGGATTTTCGGGTGCAGCTTCCAACATTCTATCATATCATGCCCTTGTAGCTTGCATTCTTTACAATATTTGGGAATATAGTCGTACTGTATTTTAACCCATTCAGTTTTGACCTCCCCTGTTACCTCATTTTCTATGTCCAGTCTAACTTTTTTGGGTAATTCTGATAATAGATCCACCAGTACCTTCACTCTCGCACAACTAGGCCTCGTCTTGTTTATGGTTGCTAAATCAAGATGAAGTGGCTTCCCAACAGCAGAGGCTAGCGAGAAAAGGCATTCCTTTACAAAGTATGTGGGTAACAAGTGTGGGAAGGATATCCATGCCATTTTCATTGATGTTTCCTCGCCGAGTTTGAATTTTGCATCATAAATTAACTGCCTCATCTGATATTCATACCCATCTTTGGCTTTAAGATAGTGTGTGCTTTTTGAGGTAATTTTGATGAAATCCTCCCATAGCGATAATCTGATAAGTACATGCTTGTCTATGAAGAAGCGGATATTGCACTCTCCTCTAATTCCGCATTGTATTGGGATGACTCTTCTCAGTTCCTGTATATCTGGCCAACCATATGAGAATTTTCCCAAGACCGCGTATTGTAAACCCTCGATAATGTTCATGCGAGTCACCTCTTCTTCTGTGTATTTGACGATGGGCTGTCCGTGCATAAAGGTTGCTCTCTTGAAAGGGATTGGCTCGATTTTCTGGTTAGGGTTCGCCATTGCTGTATTGTTCAAGGTGGATGGCTTTAGGATTTTGGAGTAATCTAGGGGTTGGGCTGTGGGCGAAGTAGTGGCTGGGGTTAGGGAAGTAGTCGGAGGTGGCCGGCCAGCCGGGATTTTGCCGGCTGGCGTCGCCATTGTTGGCGATGAAAAGCTTCGGATGTATCATTCGTCTCTTTCTCTCTATCGCCAGACCTTCTCTTTATCACCAGACCTTTTTGGAGTTCTCTGCTTAACTTTCCCATCTTTCTTTAGAACCGGCACAATGTTGGCTAACCAGGTCTAGTATTCAGCCACTCGAAGAACCTTGGCTTTGATTTGCTTGGTGACCTCCTCTTTTATCTTCAAACTCATATCTGGCTTGAACTTTCTGAGCTTCTGCTTTACCGGTGGACACATGGGACTGGTAGCTAGCTTGTGAGCTACTATGAAATGTGCTTAACCCGGTCATATCGTCGTAGGACCATACAAAAATATCCTAATATTCCTTTTCCAACCTGATATACTCTTCCTTCTCTGACGGTGATAGATGAATGCTTATGAAATTTTCTTTGACTGTTTCATTATCCCCTAAGTTAACAGCCTCAATTTCCTCCAAATTAGACTTTGGTTTGTTTTCAAAATTTTCTACTTCTTTGACAATTTTCTCAAGTATTATATCATCTTCCAGATCTTCTAAATCACTGTCCTTGTGTTGCGTTGTCTCATCACATGTCACAGTCGTAGGTTCATCAGGATATGTAATAATTACGGTGAAAAGAATGTACAAATATGATAATAAATGAAAAAAGCGATAATGCATTAACAAAGCTTAAAACTATCAACAAGTACAAGTCGATGGATCGAGTAATTATTTCAAAACAAAATACTGAAAATGTCTTAAAATCCTCAAAACAATTTAAAAATAATTCTGCTAATTTTTCCAGGCTACCCAGGTACTCGGCAAGCCGGGGATGGTGTAGCAGTCCAGTTTTTGAGAACAACTCCTTCTCCCACTGTCTGAATAGTAAGGTCTTCCTCCTCCTTCTCATCCACAATTACACTGCAGTCCATGCCTTCCTCGTCCAAAAACAACTTCCTCAAACCAGCCAAAATCTCATCTTCCTCGGATCCCCGCATCATGTCAACTTGAAGGAATGTCTGGTGCAAAGGTGGTATGGGTTCCAGCGGGTAGTAATTGGCGCGCCATGGTAGTATCCAATCCTGATAGTCTTGCACGATGTATTCATACCCGAATCCAAAGGTCGTGCCATGATACTGTGGTTGTATGGGTTTTGTGATCCTTTGAAGCTTTAGGCTAAGACCCTTGTCTGGTTCATATCTCGTCCATAGCAAGATGCTTTCAATGGTGTTGCTCCACCATCGATCATTTTCAATTGTGTTAACCCGCTCAATGTGGTGATATATTTCTCCGCCCAACTTCCTCCTGTTTTCGATGACTGGAATGGTCTGCTTGGTGTAGATCGGGCTGCTTCCATCTCCATGAATGATCACCTCCTGATGATTCCATTCGAACTTCACAGCCTGGTGCAGAGTAGAAGCCACTGTCCCAGCTGCATGTATCCATGGTCGTCCCAACAATATGTTGTAAATAGTAGATATATCTAGCACTTGGAACACAACATTAAACAAAATCGGACCCATCTGTAGATCAAGGTTGATTTCTCCGATAGAGGCTCTCTGAGATTCGTCGAATGCCTTCACATTCATACTTCCCATCCGTATCTCGTGTAGGCCTTTACATAATCTTTTCAGAGTGGTCGACAGGCATATGTTTAGGCTAGAACCTCCATCTATCAGGACCCTGGCAATGAACTTTTCCTCAAATTGCACTGTGATGTGCAATGCCTTGTTGTGACTCAACCCTTCTGGCGGTAAGTCATCTTCATGGAAAGTAATTTTTTGAATCTCTAGTACATGTCCGACCATGTTAGCCATCTCTCCACTAGTGATGCCGGTGGGTACATAAGCTTCACTTAACACATTCATCAAGAGCATTCTTGTATGCGTCTGAATTTTTCAACAGTGATGAAATGGATATCTGAGCGGGAGTCTTGTTCAGGTAGTCAACAATAGAGTATTCCCTTGCTTGTATCTTCCTCCAAAGATCGTCAATGCCTGTCTCAACAATAGGCGGCTTAGGTGCAGCTTCATTGCTCTTTCCTCTCAGATTCTTTCGTGTGTAAGCTCTGCCAATTCTAGTCATACCTTGCGAGACACTTGTTTCTTCCAACTTGGCTTTTCCCTTTCTTCTTGTTTCCGCAACATAATCCCATGGGACGACATCAGACTTGTAAGATGATGGGGGAGCTACCATTACAGTGAAGGGTGTAGCTACCTCGACCTCAAATGGTGCCTGGGTTTGTACCACAACTTGCGTGAGGGTGACCGGAGATGTTTTAGGAGTGTTTCCCTCTAGAATGAGTCCGATAGACCCTTCCTAGTCCCATCGCTCATCAGTTTCTATCACGTTCACCCCCCACCCCTATGATCTTAGAGAGGATGATTGCAGATATTCGGTACAGCTTCCTTTGCTTGTATAACCTTAGCGTCGATCAGTGTCTGAATCTTGGTTTTTAACATGCGGCACTCCTCAATGATATGACCCTCCATGCCTGAATGATAGGCACAAGTTTTGTTGGGATTGATCCAATAGGAAGGGTTCTCAACAGCAACAACAAGAATAGGGGTAACATAACCAGCGGCCTTCAGTCTCTCATACAGTTGGGCTATAGGTTTAGCAATTGGGGTGTATGTCTAGGAGTTCTGCTATCCAAATTTGGGCATGGCTTTGGGTAGTTTTAGCAAGTGGGTGGAGGTGAATCGTAATATGTAGGTTGAGTGTTATAGGTATGGTAGGTGGTGGCAGGGTATTGGTATTTTGGGGGTTAGGGTTGATATGTGGGTGGAGGTGTTTGGTATATTATGGGAGACTTAGGGCCCTGGGCTACCATCACAATACCCACTTCTTTCTTCTTTGAGATACCTCCTGATTGCAAGGCTTTATTTGTGGCTTGCAGCGCCTCAAAATTAGTCACCATCCCACTCTTGATTCCTTCTCTATCCTCTCTCGTAACATGAAGATGTCTGAGAACTTGTGATTCTCTATGACCATCAACCTTTCATAATACTGCGGATCTTGAGCTCTAACAAAGAACTTATTCGTTTGTTCTTATTCAAGTGTTGGCCTTACCTTTGCGGCCTCTGATCTCCAATGAGTAGCATACTCGCGCAAGGTTTCTCCCGGCTTCTTCTTGAGGTTTTGGATATAGAAAATACCTGACGCATTCTCTGTGAACCTGAATCTATCCATGAAATCTGATGCCATACTTACCCAATTAGCCCACTTCTTCGGGTTTTGACTGATATAGCAAGGCAAGGCGTCTCCTGTAAGACTTCGCATGAGCAGTTTCATGCGGATTTGTTCATTCATACCCACTCCTACAAGCTTTTCACAATAGGTTCTTAGGTGCACCATCGGATCACCAGTGCGATCGAACATTTTGAACTTGGGAGGTTTGTAACCATCCAACAGTTCTACATCTGGCTGAATACACAAATCTTCATAGTTTAAGCCTTCAACGCCTTTCCCTCTTTCAACACTCTAGACTCTCTCTGTAAGTTTCTTGAGTTCCTCCGCCATGTTTCAAATAAGCAGGTCCTTCTCAATCAGCTCAGGTATGTATAGGGTTTGCTGCAGGGTATGGGGTAGGTTTCAACATATATCGGTTTGTTTTGATGAGTTCCTGGAACTTGGGTATATGGATGATTGTTGGTTGAGTTTTGGGGTTGGGGAGTAGGTTTTGGTGCATTTTTGGGAGTGTTATAACCAGTGGTTTGTGGGTTATTGAGTTGGGTGATGGATGTGTTATTGAGGGGTTTGCACTGGCAGTGGGTTGAGGTTTTGGGGAGGTGCAGGATTATGATACTGGTGTGGTACGGGAGGATTCAGAGTTATGGGTGGCGGATTCTGGTTTTGTGTGTTTTGTGGCGGTGTTTGGTTTTGGGTAGTTGGGTTTTGCTGGTTGATGTCGGGAACATAGAGAGTAACGGAAAGGTTTGCCAGATTTCATACTTGTTCAAGCTCACCCTGTAGTTCCAAGATTTTTTGCTCCATACGTAAGACCAGCTCATTCTGCCCTGGGGTGCTTCTACCATCTGAAGTTTCAACATTTTCTGTCACAATAGCATTATCTTTCCGGATACCACTTAAATCATCCATCTTCTCTTTGCCCTTGCCTTTGCTTTTCGGGTCGCTAGGTGGAGGAGGAGGTGGAGGATTTCTGGATCTAGTGTGGTATGTTGCTGATGCCTGTATGCACGAACCAACCTTTGGGAATGGGAATAAATATAGAAATAAAAACAAAAGGTAAGAAGTCAGTAGAGTGTTTGCAGTATTTAAACTTGTTTCACAAAAGTTATGCAATAATTCACGTCCTAATTTGGGGGACCTTATTGTGCCTGAGGTAGGCCTAAGCGACAGATAGACTTGGAGAAAATTGAAGCCAACGTTTGCTTCATCTCATTAGTGCAAAAATAAGCCAAAACAATTTTTCACTAAATCGACAATAATAATAATAATGTCACTAACGACAATAAGCCTTATTACATCAAAATCTAATCTAAAAAGCAGTAAAGAACATCATCTCCTAATCCATTTTGTCCCTGAAGGACCTTCTCCATGCTTGGCTCTCTTGACCCCATCAATCATGTTTCCCATATCGCGCATGTCCAGCAACAATTAAGCCTTTGTCAGCATTCCTCCTTCATCATCATCCATGCCTTGACAATCCCAAAGTCTCTTTATAAATAGTAGTACATATGGCCGGCGTGATACCTGTTTGGCTCAATAGTTTCTCCTTCCACGACGATCTTTTGGTTCCACATGTGTTGTGCTTCGAACTTGAATGTGATGACATCTCCCTTGAAATCTGCCTTCTATTGAACCATGTTCGAAACCCGAGGTGTGACTTGTTTTCTTCCAGCTTGCCTCATTACCCTTATAGAAGCGTAAGGGTAGATGCCTCGCAGCACGATCAATACCAAGTCAGTAGTTCCTTTTGATCTGATGACGAACTTACTACTAGGAACCATTCAAACATGCACCTGCTAGTCCGTCAGATTGTTGAAGAAACGCACCCAGCCTACAGCATTTCCATGCTTTGCAAAGCTGTTTGGAATGAACATCATTTTCTTTGGGTGATGGTTGGCTATGTAGTAATTCAATGTCCTTCGCAGAAGCTCTTGACGATATTCTCCCTTCTGAAAGTGTTCTAGCAGCCAAACTTATAGCAGTAGATTACAACCCTCAAAGTGTCTGAACCCATACTTGCACCAATCTAGAGCACGGTACATCAGCTAAGATCATGGGGATGATAGTGCATGTCCTTCGATGCCATCCATTAAGGTCCTGGCGACCATGGCTAAGCGTGTATGAATCCTTCCTCCTTGCATCGGAAAGATCAACAATCCCAAGAAGCAGACATTGAAAACATAAACCCAGCGGTGCACCCATCCTAAAGAGGTAATGGCTAGTTCGTCATGATGAACGCGATATGATTTGCTATGCCTATAACGCTTGTAGAGAAACTCAAAACGGATGTATGACTTCTTTAGACAGAGCAGTCCATCATTATTCTTAAAACCTAACATTTTTAGAAAATCACGAGGAGTGCAATTATGTGGCACCAGTAGTCCCGGAGTATCCCATGGTAACTTGGGCAAACCCCATATTTCTTCTTGGAAAGGAGTCATTTCTATATTGCCAAATCCAAAAACAGCTCTTTTCTCGTCCTAGAACATGGTAGCAGCCTCGATCAAATCCCTATTTGGTCAAATGTTCAGCAAAGATGGCAGGTCACCAAGTGCTCTCCTCACATTATTTTTCTCACAAGGTGCAAGGTCTTTCCACCAGTTAATTAGTAAAGACGGGATATTTTGGACCATACTGAACCTGGGGATTTCATGCTTCATTTTCTACAAGCAAATAATGATTAGCCTTTCCCCTCCAGATTCGACTACTTATGCAATAATGATCAACACGTTGGCACATTTTCTCCAAGTAATGCACATAATATGATGGTGTCCTTTGGGATTATGGAAATCCTGTCAAACTTTAGACAAGGTTCATCTAAGCGGGTTGTTACATTAATGACATCTCAATCCATACTAGGTTTATCATGATGCATGTACATTTCAAATCGGAGTGTGGTTTTCTAGAAAGGTCTGGACTGTTACTCTCAAGTGGACAATTTGAGAGGGAAAGGCACGGGACAGTCGACTGCACGCTGATCGACTAGTCTACCACAAATAAGCCTTTCCGGTTTCAAAGGGTGATTTCAGGAAAGCGCAGAAACTCATCAAGTGTTGCGATGTTGATAATAAGAACGAGTGAAGTTTGATGTGGAGCATGATTTATGCAGAAATAGTAACACGTTGCCAAGTATTTGCATGATAAAAGTGCCTAAAAACAGTAAACTACACGGTAAAGATGAAAAAGAAGAGAAAATAAAAGAAAGACAAAAGAGAGAAGTCAGTTTAACACATGAAAATGTGCGAGAACGTAATGAAGCAAATAGGGAAATAGGGATGGGAGAGTCATGATAGCAGTCTTAGACAAGACGAAAGAAGCGGGAGAGGGCGTACATGTCATAGCAATAAAGCAAAATAAGGGAAGGGATGTGCATGTCATAGCAATTTTGACAAACAAATGAGAATAAGGGAAGGGATGTGCATGTCATAGAAATTAAGACAAATAAAGGGAAATAATCCACATATGTCAAATTCGTTAAGGTAAGAGCCTATGTATAGCCCTAGCAGAGTCGCCATGTTATCGCACCCTGTTTTCTCGCGAAGGCAGGTTTCGACGTGTTACAACTTTTTTAAATAGGTATTAAAGAGAAGAGTCGCCACCTAATAATTTTTAAGTTGCGTTAGGGCACCTATTTGCAAATAACTCTGTTGACTAGTCAACACTACCGAAGATTGGGTAAGGGCTCAAATTACCTCAAAGAGAAGGTGTTAGGAACTCTTTGAGGTCCACAACTGTGGGTCCCGGTAAAATTTCACTATGTGGATTAGAAAATTAAGCTAGGGTAAGCAAAGAAAGATGTAGAAGTTGAAAACTCTATTATAACATAAGAATTAACTATATGCCTAACTGATACAAGTCTTAAAAAAAATCCCAAGAAGTACAATTGTGTTGATCTATGACAAAGTGCGAACAGCCAGTATATAAAAAATCCCCTCTAAAAAAAAGAAATATGTTAATCGTTACCACTACCAGGGTGTCCTATGTTTTTTAGCCTAAAGGATCACCCCGTGCAATATAAAATATACTTCGAAAATCCCTTAGGGTTAAGGTTGCTCATATTATTCAGCGGGAACAGACTATCATCTCCAGCTAACCAATTACTATGTTGAAGTTATTACTTAAAGGCGCTCTAATTCAATTCCAAAAAGTATCTTTTGCGTGCGCTACCCGTCCCATGCATATGGTCCAAGTGGCTTTGGACCTACTATAAGGTGGTTCTAGACTTTACTTAGGTTGCTCAAAATGATAAAACTAGGCAAAACAGATAGGACTGCACAATTGCAATGAAATTCACAAGCTGACCTCCACACATAAGCACAAAAGCGAGCGATCGGTTTCTTATATTAGGCAATAGACAATTTCAGAATTAAGATTTAGAGTCATTAATTCCTATAGCCATGGCCTCTAGGTGATTCTGAATTCCAGTATTATACAAGCAGCGTTATTGTTTCAGAATAATGAATTTGCAGATTATAGGTATTAAAAACCCTATAGGCATGATATCTAAATTATTTGTGTGATGACGTAATGAAACCGTTTGAATGCTCAGAATTAATAGCGATTGATTCTAGACAGGTTTTCTAAGCGTATAATCGTATCCTATAGACAGAATTTCTAACAATCGACAATTAGACTTGATTGTATAACACTTTATCCCTATTGGAATGCTATCTAAGTGAGGCAGTACAAAAGTATCATGAAGTGGTTGATCAATTATTAAACCTTATAGTCATGGTATGTAAATTAGCGAAGGTATTGCATTATTATATCCTATATGCATATGATCTAAAAGCATTTAATAGTAGACATGGAAACAAGCGTAGCATATTTTGACGAGTTAAGTAAAGTGTGTATATGATTCTTATAGGCATGGTTCCTATTAGTGCAACATACACTAAACAAAACAACGGCTAAGGCATGCTGGATGTAATAGCAAATAGAATACATAGACCCTATAGGCATGTTTTCTACCCTTTCATGCTAGTATTGGAATATCACAGCCCCCTTTTACTATTCTCCCCATTATTCATTATTACAACTTATTACAAGCCAAATAAATAATGTAAAAAGAATAAAACAGTCAGAAGCCCAATAGACCCAACACAAAGGAATCCTCTGACTTTCTGGCCTTTAACAGTCTTGCTCTTCGGACCACCAGTAGGCCCAAATCCCATGCTCACAAGGACAACTAGAATGCACCTAAATCCAGTACCTAGGTCCAACAACAATTATGGCCCATCAAACCAGGCTCAAACGCGAAGACAGTTGTCTTGCTTCCTAGTAACCAACAACAAATGTCACAAGTAACAGCCAACGCGAACGAATCACTCAAATAACTTCAGATATGGACGTATACACAAGGGAATACTTAGGTGTTATAGCTAATGAAGAAACTGGACTTGTTAAACACGATATCCTAGAGGTAAAGAAGCACATGACTAAGAATAGAGCAAAAACACTCAAAGAGATTTCAACAGACAGGGGTTTAAACAAACATGGTACGTAATTGATTCAATAGGAGTTCACATATAGAAAGTTTACCAGGAGGGTCTGAAGTAAGACATGCTTGAAACTAGTCCTACAAAACAATCATATAGACACAGTTCAATGGGGTGAAAGAGTAACTACCAGGTATTCGTTTAATTCTAAAGAAACTAGAGATTCTGCAGGTTGATCATGTACAATAAGTTCAGTTATACATCCAGGATTACCCAAAGGCGTTAGACTCTAGTAAATTTAACACCATCATGGCAGGAGCATAACAGAATTACAATAAAATAGAACAATTAAAACTTTATTGGGGTTCACTAAAGGTATAAGTCATACTTGGTCTGAAAACTTTAAACAGTATTAGCATGCAAGAACTCATACGATCATGGATTAATCCTAAGGAAAGTTATCAGGTTGTTCATGATTGCACCAAGTGTGAGATATAAAGAAGGCATGGTCACATCTAATTGGTAATCAAACAAGACTTCTTAAAAGCAGGCAGACAAGTAGGCATAGTCCATATCGACTTACAAACACCCACTTAGTTTCAACGTGAGAGACTTAACACATTCAAAATTTAGACAAACATCAATCATCTCAAGAAGGCTAAAAATCTAAGGTGATACAAGGACTCCTAGAAGGTTAAACTATACAAAATTTAAGGTTAACACTAAAGTCAGGTAACGCCTAAGAAAGCCAGAACCCGTTCGAGTCAAATACACATAATGAGACTACACTATATATGTTGAAGCATATCAAGTTCGATACTAGAGAACATAGAACTGTAGGACATCGTTAAGATCGTTAAGACAATAGGATTACAATAAAGCCTGCCACAATAAAGTGCTGGGGGGGTTCACAAATAGCAAGGAAACTGAGTCATGCTTACTCATAAAAGTTCAAAAGATACTGGTACAGAGAACACACATGACATAGACAATCAGAAGGGAAATAATCAAAATTGTAAGAGCAAGGAACACTAACCAGCTACAAATTAACAGGCGAGTAAAGGAAAAATAGAGTGCAATGGTATTTCTGTCAACAGTAATTGAGAAGGAACAACAAGACTCCCAAAATCCAAGTGCGTTAGAGTTCCCAAGGGTTTCAAGTGAACCGCGGGCAGTGCTCGCACTAAGAAAAGAATAACAATTGAATTCTGGTGGCCTTGGCTTTCAGCCGGCCAAGGTCTCGAACTTAGAATAGTAGAACGAGTTAGAGTGAGAGTGAGAGTAATAGCAGGAATAATTTCTCCAAAGGGGAAATTGGAAGGGGTTATATAGTAGAAAAAATCGAACATCCAAATAAGAAAACATAGTCAAACAAACATAAATAAGGATAGAAGACCATCCAAAATCGATTAAGAATCAAATTAGCAGAAAAATCAGGCAAACCCTAGTTTCACTCGGAATCACAAATTGGCCGAAGAATCTTGTCAAATAGGTCTCATATAGCCTGGTGGTGAATATATCAGGTCGAGAATATGGTAACCATCAAGAATCTGAGCCAAAGAAGCCTCCCAAATACCAGTTTCCTTAAATAACTCCAAATCAAACGAGTAGTGTTAAGAAAACAGGAAAGAAACGCTGTGAGTACAGAAAAATGAAAGGAAATATGGGAGATTTCCATATTTTCTTCGGTACGGACCGGAATTTGGAGTGAGGCGGCTAGGGTTTGGTGTGAGAGGAGAGGAGAGTGTTTGACGGCGGCGGTCTTTGAGAAGTGATAGGGTTTCCAGGTGAATTTGGTTAATTAAAGAGAGGGATGGTTTATGGGCCGTTGATCATTTGAGATCAACGACCAAGATTAAAAGAGAGATGTGGCGAGTCGCAAAATGGGTCACGACCGGGTATAGAGAAGGGGTCGTTTGGTTGGGCTACTGAAGGCGAAATGAAGCGGGCCGAATGTTTTGGGCATGTTATTAGTCTGAAATTCATTTTAAAACTGGGCCATAATTTAAATACACGGAATTTTGTCGAATAATAATTTGTAGAAAGTAATTAATAAATAATAAAATATTATTTATGTAGTAAAATATTTGAAAATAATAGCTTAACATTATAAAAATATAAAAACGCTATTTGGGCACAAATAATATAATAAAAATGTAATTAAGCATAGCATATAGGCTATTATTGCAAAATTATTGAAATAGCTTAAAATACAAATATAATTATATGAAATAAGGTAAAATATTACATATATGTGGATGCAAATAATAAATTTTGATGATTAAGTCATCAGAAATAATTTAAAGAGGTAATTAATACGTATTCAAGTAATTTAAATGCAAGAAAATCAATTTTAAAGCTTTAATAAATATGGAAAATTATAGAAAATACTTATATGACCCCTGTAAATTAGGTAATAATGCAAAAATTATATTTTGAAAGTATACATGGTATTTATAAAATATGAGGCCAAAAATTATATTTTGAAAGTATACATGGTATTTATAAAATATGAGGCCAAAATTGGGCATCAACATATCAAACCATCAAAACAACATCCTAAACCATGAATCGGACCTTCAAAACACTTGAAAATTACGTGAAACTCAAGAATTTCTAAAAGCACAAACGCGCAATCCGATTCCTATCCAATCAACTCGGATTGACGCCAAACTTTGCAAACAAGTCCCAAATAAAAAAATGGACCTATTCCAAGTACCAAAATTAAAATTCGAATCCGATAGCCATAAAGTCAACTTACAGTCATACATAGCAAAATACTAAGCGTTTAAACTGCCAACTTTTGGCAAAACAAGTTAAATCAACCTATGGACCTTCGAATTCGATTCCGGACATACACCCAAGTATACAATCACGATACGAACCTAGCGGGGTCATCAAAACACCGGGGTCATTTTCACGAAAGTCAAACCTCGATCAATATTTTCAACTTAAGCTTCGAAAATAAGAATAACTCATCCAAATAAATCCTGAAATATCTAAAAGTCAAATCCGACCATGCACGCAAGTCATAATACATCATATGGAGTCACTCAAGACTTTGAACCAGTGAATGAAACGTTAAAACTCAAACGATCAGTCAGTCATTATATTAATCATATATGGGAGAAAGCTAAACATAAAAATATATTAGTTATTGGTTTTATCATTATAATAAGATACAGAAGTACATATAAAAGTTAAAATAATATTGACGTTAGATTGTTGAGGTGGATATCCCTATAATATATTTTATTCTTCTAATCATTCAAATTTATCCAAGATAGAGAAACACACATAAAACCAAAAGAACGAAGTTTATTCTCATTATTTCACTTATTTTTATGCCTAACATGACTTCTGCATAGGCTTCCAATACTATCCGAGTTCTAATTTTTAAGCTATTTGTTCATCGAATCTACTTTTACTTTTTGAATCACGAAAACTCTCAGTAAAAGGACATAATCAGAATTTTAGGTATTAGCTTTGTAATCTTATTTGTTTTAGCATATAATACTACACGTTAAGAATTTCACATAATTACCTTTAGAAATCCTATTAGTATAAATATTTTTAGGCATAGATATATAATATCACGTGTTAGCATGTAAACCTAATACCTTTAGGAATATGTTAAATTTTATATTATTATAATTGCTTTCGGAATATGATAATTTTTTTAGCCATGTAATCCTATTACTTTTAGGATATACTTCATAAAAAATTCCTATTACTAATTTAATTTAAAAACGTATTATATTGTCCAAATCCATTTAGAAACATGAGAGCCTATATTATCATAAAAGCATGAATATAATATTGATAAACCAAAATAGCCCTAGAATATTAAATAGAATAACTCATAGGGAGAAAAATAGCTGTAATAACTTATTTTTTTGGACTACAATAACTTCTATGTAAATTTTTTAATATTTCAGATTTTAAAATTAATACAATCTTGTCTATTAAATTTTTATTAAAATTATATAGGAAGGTTTAATAAAATCAATTTCATAAGAATCCTCCATAATGCAATACTTTACCACTCTATAATATTCAATACCAAAAAAAAGTAATGCTAAACGGACTGCGTAAAGCGTTGAAATTGAGGAAAAATTTTTCACGATAATACATTATTATATTATATTTGAAATCCTTTCCTACTGAAATAATATTTTTTTATTATTAATTTTTCGTGTAATATAGAAAACTATACCCAATTATTGAAGAAAAACTAAGAAATTTTTTAAGAATATAAATGTGTGAAAAATAAAAAGGTTGGTAAGAGCCAATACCACTAATGATTTTACAAACATAAAGATCTAAAAGTGGAATGTCAAATTGATCTTTTTACTCTTTAAAAATAAAATTTATAATGGATAAAATTATAATTATGGTAAAATATTCTAACATGAGATGAACTAATATTAAGAATCTAAATTAACAGAAAATAAATTATATTTAATGTTAAAACCAAATAATCAAATCTTTTAAATAATTATTTAGCAAGACAATCCAAGTAAATTATTTTTTAAATTCCTCATATGAGTAAAATTATTTTTCAAGTAAAAAAAAAAATCTTAGGGTACGTAAATTTATTCCATAAAGCACAATGACAAACATCCTAAATATTGGACTATAACAATATATTTTCTTACACGAACAATTATATGTTGCACTTTCAAGAGCGATATCAATATTGACAATGATAGTTTTGGTTATGGCGAGTAATCAAAGCATTAGAAAGAAACATATACAAAAAAAATACCGTCTATAAAGAAGTGTTCGGTAAGATACCATCACATTAAATAACTTTAAACTACAATACATAATTATCTACTTAACATGATTAAAATGATCATTTATGTAAGTTCTGATGATATCTTTTTCTTTTGAATTCACGGATTATGCTAATGTAACAATATTTTTCCGCATTTAGATGATTGTTGTAGTATTATATACAAAAATTTTCTCATTAGTTAAATTTTATTGTTCCTTCATATAAATAAATATATAAACCATCATGTGCCATTATTAATGTGCAGCGCATAATATGTATGTATGTATATATATATATATATATATATATATGTATATATATATATATATATATATATATATATACTACCTACATGGGGATAAATCGGACTCTAGTTTATACAGTTGGTATCAATCACAATTACTGTTCGGTAAACCGAGATCAAGATATCAAAGATCAAAGAGCGAGACCGAATAACATCGAAGCAGGAATATCGAGGTATCAAAGATCGAAGGTCGAGATCGAACAACATCGAATCAGAACTCGAAGCCATGATACCCGAGATGAACCTATTGAGCTCGATTCCGGGAAATGCCCTAGAGTAAAATATCAAATTTGAATGACGAAAGGACCGGAAATCCCGTGATAAGTAAGCATCTCGGCGGGAATCACGGCATGAATCAATAAGACCGTTAAATCAGCATATCAAGAGATATTTTTACCTTGTAAATAGATTCTTGCCTTGTATAAAGGATTGCTCCCATGCTATATAAAGGGGAAATGTAATTATTCTAGGACATCTCACGAAACAATCATCAATACATAGAAAAGAAGTCTGCTTTTATTATTACTTTATTCGTTTGGTTTCATTCATTTTTGTTGTTCATCTTGGAGAAATCAGAAGGCCAAGACCATCCAGGGCTTGTGGTTTGCATTTCTTCTCCATTTATTTATTGACTTTAATTTCCATTACATTATTCATTATTTGTATCAAATCAAATCACGTGTCCTTAAAACCACGTACAAATTCAATTATTATCCGAAGCCAAGGGTAAACAGTTTGGCGCCCACCGTGGGGCTAAGGATAATAGTGAGTGTTTGATACAATTTTTTGTCACACAAATTGTTTTACACTTGCTCTGTGAAGTATCTCTGATTTCAGGTTATAGTACAGCTATTTCTCATTCACAATCTGTGCCTTTGTACGTCAATAATGAATTTGATCATCAAGGCGAGAACAACAACACAGCACCCGTTGAGGAGGTTCCGATCGATGCTAATTCAGAAGTAGCCATCGATGTAGATCAAACTACTGGTTTGTCAAATAGCGTTCGTAGGGAACATCGACCAACAACACAGGGTCCCCAAAATGACGAAAGGGACGGGATCAGTCTCAGAATGATCTTTGACATGTTGCAAGCCCAGCAGGCAGCCATTGCTCAATTACAAAATCGAAACCAAATATAGAACAAAGTTGAGCTCGGCCCTTCTCCGGGAACTATTCCTGAGAATGAACCAGTCACAGAAGACCCGAATGAAGGTGAATCGAGGGCAAATTTCGGGATCATAAGGATGCTCTAAGAATTAACCAAACGAGTCGAATCTAGGGAGAAAAAAATTGAGGCTAACGACAAAAAGGTAGAAACGTACAATTCCAGGGTGGATCAAATCCCAGGAGCACCCCCGATATTAAAGGGCTTGGATTCCATAAATTTGTACAGAAATCTTTCCCATCGAGCGCCACTCCAAAACCAATACCCAAGAAATTTCGCATGCCGGAAATCCCCAAGTACAATTTAACAATCGATCCAAACGAGCATGTGACCGCATACACATGCGCTATAAAAGGTAACGACGTAGAAGACGACGAGATCGAGTCCGTTCTTTTGAAAAAGTTTGGGGAAACCTTGTCGAAGGGGGCCATGACATGGCATCATAACTTACCTCCTAATTCCATTGACTCTTTCGCTATGCTTGCAGATTCCTTTGTAAAAGCACATGCAGGCGCTATCAAAGTAGAAACGCGGAAGTCGGACCTATTCAAAGTCAGACAAAAAGATAACGAGATGCTTAGAAAATTTGTATCTCGTGTTCAGATGGAGCGAATGGACCTGTCACCGGTCACTAATGATTGGGCTGTTCAGGCCTTCACCCAAGGGTCAACGCTCGAAGTTCGACGGCTTCACTGCAACTCAAACAAAACTTGATAGAATATCCAGCCATCACATGGGCAGATGTACATAACTGATACCAATCGAAAAGCAGAGTTGAAGATGATCAACTTGGAGCCCCTTCGGGATCTATCTATCCTGTCACAACTCATGATAGAGTTCGAAGGGAGATTTATCGTAAACCGAGACTGAACGGAGATTGGCATCGGCCATATCATGGGGATAGAAAAATCACTACAGCAAGGCAAAAATCCCCAAGACACTAAAGGAGAAACGATCAAGGTCGGAATAACCGAGGGCCCATAATTAAAGGAAATTTTGAGAGAACCACCGGTCACCAAGAAGCACCTCGATTATCGGAATACAATATCAATGTTGATGCGGCTACTATCGTATCAGCTATCGGTCCCATCAAGGACACTAAGTGCCCTCGACCGTTACAATCGGATCCGGCCCAAAGAGATCCTAATCTGGTATGCAAATATCACGGTACGCACTGACACAGGACAGAAGATTGCCGACAATTAAGAGAGGAGGTGGCAAGGTTGCTCAAAAACGGACATTTGCGAGAATTTTTGAGCGACCAAGCGAAGAATCATTACAGAAATAGAAATAAACAAGCAAACCAAGAAGAGCCAAAACAAACGATTAACATGATTATTGGCGGAATAGATGCCCCTCAAGGTCCGATGCTGAAACGCACCAAGATATCCATCACCAGGGAAAAACGCACTCGAGATTACGCGATGGAGGGAATCTTACATTTTAGCGAGGAAGATGCGGAAGGGATTATGCAACCTCACAATGACGTGCTAGTAATATCTGTGCTTATACACAGAATTAAAGTGAAGAACGTATTGGTCGACCCAGGCAGTTCGGCCAATATAATTCGGTCATAGGTCGTAGAACAATTCGGTCTAACGGATCGAATTGTCCCTACAGTCCGAGTACTCAATGGGTTCAACATGGTGTATGAAACAACCAAGGGGGAAATAACGTTACCGATAAACACTGCCAGAACCATTTGAGAAACAAAGTTTTGCATAATCCGTGGAGACATGAGGTACAACGCTCTATTCGGGTGATCATGGATCCACGACATGAGAGCCGTACCTTCGGCGCTGCACCAAGTACTAAAATTCCCATCACCGGATGGAATTATAACGGTTTACGGGGAGCAACCGGCTGCGAAAGAAATGTTTGCAGTGGAAGAAATAACACCAGTACTAGTAGTTCCTTCACAAAGGGTCGAGAACAAGATGAAATAGCAATCACAGACATCATCCTCGACAAACGTAGATAAACAAGTATATCTCGAGGATGACAATTACGGAATCCCAAGATCTTTCATCAGTCCTGATGAATCCGATGCTACCAAATCGACAATTGAGGAACTCGAGCAAGTCTCACTCCAAGAAGACTTGCCAGAACGAAAGGTATACCTGGGCTCGGGCCAAAGTTCCGAGCTCAGGACAAAACTTATCCAATTTCTTATAACTAAAGAAGATTGCTTCGCTTGGTCCCACCTTGATATAACAGGTATACCACCGGAGATAACAACTCACAAGCTAAGCCTATATAAGAAGTTCCGACTGGTCAAGCAAAAGAGGAGACCTCAGTCCGAGATCAAACACGCATTCATCAAGGATGAGGTAACTAAGCTTCTAAAGATAGGGTCCATTCGGGAGGTTAAATACCCGGAATAGTCAGCAAACGTAGTAGTAGTCCCTAAAAAAGGGAATAAACTAAGAATGTGTGTAGATTATAAGGATCTGAACAAGGCATGCCCAAAATATTCTTTCCCTTTGCCCCACATCGATCGCATGATCGATGCTAACGCTGGCCATGAGACCCTTAGCTTTCTCGATGCTTACTCTGGCTATAACCAAATATGAATGGACCCAATTGACCAAGAAAAAACATCTTTCATCACTAAGTATGGCACATACTATTACAACGTGATGCCATTACGGTTAAAAAATGCAGGAGCCACTTACCAACGCCTAGTAAACCGAATGTTTGAAAAACAACTAGGAAAAACTATGGAAGTTTATATTGATGATATGTTAGTTAAGTCCCTGCGAGCAGAGGACCATTTGAACCATTTACAGGAAACATTCGACGTGCTGAAGCAATACAACATTAAGTTGAACCTGGAAAAATGCGCGTTTGGTGTGGGCTCGGGCAAGTTCCTCGGTTTCATGGTCTCGAATCGAGGAATAGAAATCAACCCCGAAAAGGTCAAGGGTATCGTGGACATCACAGTTGTAGATAATGTGAAAGCTATACAAAAGCTGATAGGCCGTATAGCCGCTTTGGGATGATTTATTTCAAGATCATCCAATAAAAATCAATTTTTCAATCTATTGAAAAAGAAGAACAACTTCTCAGGGACACCGGAATGCCAACACGCTTTAGAAAGGCTTAAAAGGTATTTGTCTAGCCCACCCTTGCTATATACACCGAAGACAGGTGAACGGCTATACCTTTACCTTGCGGTCTCGGAAGTAGCGGTAAGTGGAGTTCTAGTTCGAGAAGAGCAAGGTACGCAATTTCCAATTTATTATGTTAGCAGAACCTTAGGCGAGGCTGAAACCAGGTACCCTCATTTGGAAAAACTGGCACTCGCTTTGTTGAGTGCCTCCGGAAAACTGAAGCCTTATTTCCAGTGTCATCCCATATGCATCGTAATGACTTACCCGTTAAGAAGCATAATGCATAATCCCAAGCTCTCCGGCGGATTAACCAAATGGGCTATCGAAGTAAGTGGGTATGATATCGAATATCGACCCCGGACCACCATTAAATCTCAGGTGTTAGCAGATTTCGTCGCCGATTTTACACCATCCCTAATACCCCCGAGGTCAAAAGAGAGCTACTGGCCAAATCAGGGACTCCTTCGGGAGTGTGGACCCTGTTCACAGATGGTGCCTCGAACGTGAAGGGATCGGGGCTTGGTATCGTGCTAAAGCCCCCAACCGGTAACACAATTCGACAGTCTATCAAGACTGTAAAATTAACTAACAATGAAGCAGAATATGAGGCCATGACTGCAGGTTTAGAACTAGCCAAAAGCCTGGGAGCGGAAATAATCGAAGCTAAGTGCGACTCCCTTCTTGTGGTGAATCAAGTCAACAGAACTTTCGATGTCAGATAAGGATGAATGCAGATATATTTAGACAAACTACAAGTTATACTGCATAGGTTCAAAGAATGGACCTTACAACACATACCTAGAGAGCAAAATAGCGAAATCGATGCCCTTGCCAGCTTGGGATCATCGGTTGAAGATGGTGAGATCGAATTCGAAAAGGTCGTACAGCTCATGAGGTCGGTAGTGGAAGAAGGCCATGCGAAAACCAATAAGAAAAGTCTGACCTGGGATTGGAGGAACAAATACATAGAATACCTCAGCTCCGGAAAACTCCGCTCAGATCCAAAAGAATCAAGAGCCTTGCGCACAAAGGCGGCTCGATTCTGCTTATCCGATGATGGAACTCTATTTAGAAGAACGTTCGGCGGCCCCCTCACGATATGTTTAGGACTGGGTGACACTGAATACATTCTAAGAGAAATGCACGAAGGCACTTGTGGAAACTACTCCGGTGCCGAACCCCTAATCCAAAAAATAATCAAAGCTGGTTATTATTGGATCGACATGGAAAAAGACGCGAAGGAGTTCATTCGCAAATGTAACGAATGTCAAAGACATGCCCCGATAATCCATCAGCCCGGGGAAGCGTTGCATTCGGTCGTATCACCATGGCCGTTCATGAAATGTGGAATGGATATCGTTGGCCCTCTTCCCTACATACCAAGTAAGGCTCAATTCATTCTTTTGATGACTGATTATTTCTCCAAATGGGTGGAAGCGCAGGCATATGAGAAGGTTAGGGAAAAAGAAGTAATCGAGTTCATTTGGGATCACATCATATGTTGGTTTGGGATGCCATCAAAGATCGTGTGTGACAATGGGAAACAGTTCGTCGGCAGCAAAGTGACAAAATTCCTCGAAGATAACAAGATCAAAAGAGTCCTATCAACGCCCTACCATCCCCAGCGGGAATGGACAAGACGAATCTACCAACAAAATAATACTTTGAAATCTCAAACAGAGGTTAACCGATGCGAAGGGAAAATGGAAAGAGATATTTCCTGAAGTCTTATGGGCGTATCGTACGAACGAGAAATCTAGCACCGGAGCCACTCCCTTTTCCCTGGTGTACGGTGCTGAAGCTTTGATACCGGTTGAAGTCAGTAAACCAAGTGTCAGGTTCCGCTATGCAACTGAAGAATCGAACCACGAGGCTATGAATACGAATCTGGACTATTGGACGAAAGAAGGGAAGCTGCCCTCATTCGATTGGCCGCTCAAAAACAGAAGATCGAAAGATACTACAACATGAGGACTTATCTTCGACATTTCAACATCGGAGATTTAGTACTCAGGAAGGTCACACCCAACACACAAAACCCGAACGAAGGAAAATTGGGACCAAACTGGGAAGGACCTTACCCCATCATAAAGATCACTGGAAAAGGATCATACAAGCTTGGAACGATGGACGGCAAACAGCTACCAAACAACTGGAACATAAATCACTTGAAACGATACTACTGTTAAGGTACGATCCTTCATTCCTCATTATTATTTGTTTTTATGCTACATCGACAAACTAACATTCGCAGGTATCAAATAAAGTAGCCTCGAATTGGAAAGCACGGGATGTTAGGGTTGAAAGCACGTGTTGCACTCTTTTTCCCTTTGACCGGTTTTGTCCCAAATTAGGCTTTACGGCAAAGTTTCTAACGAGGCAACCAGTAAATCGTGCTAACTTAGATTTGAAGACCGATCACTGATCGATGATAACAATACTCGATGCTAATCATCGATCGACCTTCAAATATCGAAAGGCTGCTTGGCTACTTCAATTCGGGGAAACATCCCTAAAATCAAAGATCATTAGGAATCGATGTAAGGGTCAACCGGTCAAAGGAACCGTATCCAAATAGAATGATCTATCCCTGAAATAAACTGTACAAGCACGTGAACAAGAATAAAGATCTCTTGCACCAATATCCTGTCTCCGAGCCCAAGGGCCGTTTTGATTTTCTTTGTTAAATTAAATACTGCCTCACTCGGGGATTCATTCGAAAATCAAATTTATTCAAAGGGGAATAAGACCTACTAAGGCCAACCCCGATTCTTAAAAGGCTAAGGCCATACCGAGTTAATGAAACTCGAAGGGGAATAAAACCTACTAAGGCCAATTCTGATCCTTAAAAGGCTAAGGCCATACCGAGTTAATGAAACTCGAAAGGGAATAAGACCTACTAAGGGCAACCCCGATTCTTAAAAGGCTAAGGCCATACCGATTAACGAAACTCGGAGGGGAATAAGACCTACTAAGGCGAACCCCGAATCTTTAAAGGGCTAAGGCCATACCGAGTTAATCGAATAAAAGTAAAACCTACTAAGGCAGATCCCAGAACTGGCCAAGTCCAAATTGAATTCAAGGAACAGAAAATTTACCGAGGCAAACCCTCGGTTCTAAGGGAAAGAATTAAACCAAGTCAGCAATAAAAGAAGAAAGGGATTTTATATATATACAAGATATGATTACAAATATGGGGATATCATTACATAATATCAAGAAAGATAAGAGAAAGCGCTTCATTCCGAGTTCTCGGAGTCATCTTCCTCCGAAAAGGCTTGCTTTCTGGCTCGATCCTTTTGACATCCTCGATCTCGGCCGATAGATCAAAGCCCCGAGCATGTATCTCCTAGAGGAAGAACAAACGAGTTTGCCACTTCATGTGATCAACCAAATTTGTTGATTGATCTTGAGCAGCCTCGGCGTCGGCCTTGTACTGGGCCACCAGCTCCTCGGCCTCAACTTTGGTTGCAGCAGCTTTCGATTTCGCCATGTGCAGCTCGTTGGCCAAAACATCCCGATCCGAGGTGATCACACTGACTTGGGATTGGAGTTCGTCGGTGCTCTTAGTCAGAGCCTCGATTCTCCCTTTTACTTCCACCAGTTAAGTTTCTGCTGAAACTAACTGAGCACGGAAGGTCTCTTTTTCTGAAGCCAGCTGATCCATCTTTCTCTTCCACTCATTGGCTTCAGCTCTAGCCTCGGTTGCCTCGGATCGGAGTTGGGTGATTTGACCGAGCTGTTGCCCCACCTGCTCGACTAAGCCAAAATTGTCTCTCCGGACAAAATCCAATTTGGTCCGAAGACTCACCATCTCCCCTTCGAGCCGCTGGCAACGTCACGATTCTTCCCAGTGACGAAGAAAAGCTTCATGATGAACCACCGATGCCTGCAAACACGAAAAGAAATATGGCAGTTAGTTGAAGTTTTAAAGTGCAAAACAGTGAACACCAGATAAGGCTTATCAGAAACTTACCCTATTCAATGCTTGCTGAGCTTCGTTGAACAAGCAGGATACATCCACATCGTTCATCTTAGCCTGATCTTCCTCGGTCACCAAGCACCGAAGATAGCTAGCCACCCCTACAGGAGCGGAAAGGACCTTAGCATCTTCGGGAATGGCAAAGGATATGATCCGCTTTCGATCAGGATCTGAACTCGGAGCAGGAAATCTATCGACCAACTTCGGTCTGAAAGAAACCCTACTCATGCCGGCGGAGGGACTTTTCCTCGGTACTTCTAGGTTACCGAGCCCAAAGGTATCTTCAGCAGATGCCGAATCCACGCCATCAAAGATACCTCGGAAAGGGCCTTCCGGTACATGGCTCCTGCCCGGAGAATGTCCTTTTGCTGCTTGGGCCTCGTTCAGTGTCGACTCTGACAAGGAGGGAGAGTCTATCATTTTTACGGGGCCTAAAATTCCCTGCGAAGCCCCTCTTACATCGGTAGAATCCCCAGCTCTTGACCCCATTGCGGAGCCCTAGACTCGATGAAGGTGTGTTTCGCGGCTCTCGGCTCGGGGACTCCCCGTCCTTCAGTTCGAGATGGCTCGCTACCCAAAAAGTCCAAATCTTCATATTCCTCGGACTCGTCCCTCAACTGACGAAGTGAGTCCGAGGACAGTATCCGGTCATCAATGCTACTTTTGGGCTTACAAGCTATCCTTTTCTTCGGCCTCCTTCTCCCGGGCTCAGAAGAACTGGGGGCTTCTTTCCTCTTTTTCTCTTTCTCCTGCTCTGAAATAGGGGGCTCGCAGGGAACCTCATTACCAGGGGACGCTGGCCTCAATTCAACATCCTTTGATAAACCTACAAATGAAGAACAAAGCAAGTTAGAAATCAATGACATGAGACGCTGAGTTCAAACTTAACCTGTCTCACCATGATGTCGGGCCTCCCGTCGGCCCTTCGAGAGCTCGCATCAGGCACGTTCCGAATAGGGTCTTTGGGACACTACTCTTTCGACCCATTCCTTCAAATAAGGAATCGCGGCCGGCATACAGGATACGGCTACATCATATAGAACTGGTTAGTAAAATAATGAAGGAAAAAAAACATTGAACAAGTTGAGATATGGGATAACACTTACGGTTCATGTTCCACTTCTCAGGGAACGGCATGTCTTTAGCCAGAATCAGGTCTGATATCTTCACTTGAACAAATCAGCTCATCCAGCCTCGATCCCTATCCTCATCGATGCTCAAGAAGGGGGCTTTGCTTGCCCGGCGAGCAAGTTTTATTAATCCCCCTCGGAAGAGTCGGGGATTGTATAACCGCAGAAGGCGATCGACAGTGAAAGGGTGCCCGTCGATCTTGCTTACACAAGAAGCGAAAGAGAATGACTATTCTCCAAAAAGAAGGGTGGATCTGACCCAATGTTACTTCGTACCATTTGCAAAAGGCAACAATAACAGGGTCCAAAGGGCCCAACGTGAAGGGATAAGTGTAAACACTCAAATAACCCTCCACGTGGGTGGTGATCGCCTCTTCCGATGCAGGAACAACCACACACTTTCCGATCCAATTACAATCTTCTTTAACCTTGTCAAGGATTTTATCCGTAATCGAACAAATATACCTAGTGACCAGTTCACACCGGCCCGATACTGAAGAGGTCTTATCTACTTTAAAGTCGGCACCGATTGAACATCCAGTCGGTACGAACACCTTCAAAGAAGGTTCAGCCATGGTTTCCTCAACATCAACAGGTTGAGGATCTTCAGTAGGTTGAGAAGAAGAAGGGGTCTGTCTCTGAGGAACGGATTTAGAGGTTTTCGCCATTGTTAATTAGGAGATAAAGAAGTTAAAAGATGCAGAAGTAAGATAAGAATAGAAGGGAGATCGCTTGCAAGAAAACTTAAAGAATTTGAATAAGAGAATGATTCAAATGTTCAAATAGCTTAAACTCCTGAAAGTGAAGACAGAGAAGAGTATTTATAGCCCCTCAAAAGCGGCGGTTTGCGTCCCAAAGCGACGAAGCACTAATTAGCATGTACTGATGTTGCAGAGGTTTGTCCCAAGTTTGTCTCTGATGAGACGTTTTCGACACGTACCACATATATCACAGTTCCACCGTCATTTATCAATATGATGATTCGTTCCTTTTGATGGGACGCTCCGACTTCCGTGCCACACGCGTCATAAGTATGTCGCCATTTAACCTAACCAAAAAGATGCGGCTCATATCATTTTTCGTCATTACTCTCCAAAAAACGAGGGGACTCTCTATATGGGGTCGAACTCGGACCGCCTATATAGGGACAAATCGGCTCTAGTTTATACGGTTGGTATCGATCGTAATTACTGTTCGGTAAACCGAGGTCAAGATATCAAAGATCGAAGAGCGAGACCAAATAGCATCGAAGCAGGAATATTGAGGTATTAAAGATCGAAGGTCGAGATCGAACAACATTGAATCAGAACTTGAAGCCATGGTACCCGAGATGAACCTATTGAGCTCGATTCCGAGAAATGCCCTAGGGTAAGTTATCAAATTTGAATAACGAAAGAACTGAAAATCCCATGATAAGTAAGCATCTTGGCGGGAATCAAGGCACCAATCAATAAGACCGTTAAATCAGCACATCAAGAGATATTTTACCTTGTAAATAGATTCTTGCCTTGTATAAAAGATTATCCCCACGCTATGTAAAGGGGCAATGTAATTAATCTAGGATATCTCAAGAAACAATCATCAATACATAGAAAAGAAGTCTGCTTTTATTATTACTTTATTCGTTTGGTTTCATTCATATTTGTTGTTCATATTGGAGAAATCAGTCAAGGCCAAGACTATTCAAGGCTTGTGGTTTGCATTTCTTCTCCATTTATTTACTGACTTTAATCCCATTATATTATTCGTTATTTGTATCAAACCAAATCACATGTGCTTAAAATCATGTACAAATTCAATTATTATCCGAAGCCAAGGGTAAACACATGTCAAGCTGATAGCACTTGGGTTAATTGCTTTTTACTCCATGCAGTTGCTTACATTTATATTAACTAAGGAGCATTATAGGAACAACACAATGATAGAATTGTTCTAGGAGCAACTGTTAGAATATATATAGTTGATTCGACGGCCAACAGTCGAAGAAAAAGGGTTTGATCTGCATAGTTTGTGCATATGTAATTTACCACTAACATAGTTTCAGCAATCCAGAGGTTGACAATATTTTGAAAGAATACGATGATATTTTGTGAAACCTCCTATAATTGTTCTTCAAAAATATTGGAACTAACAAGCTATGATCATCTCATTTGGCAGGATGTTGGAGTTGATAATGGCGAGGACTTGAACTCTAGCAATGGTCCAGATTCTAATATCGAAGATGAGTTAAACTATTATGAGGCAAACCATATTAATCGATGAAAACTATCCATTTGTTCTTTTATGACTAATTTATATATATATACATATATATATATATATATATATATATATATATATATATATGCTGCCCTTACTTCCTATTAAAAAATTTTAAGATAAATTATTTTCCAACATGGACATCTATATGCTTGGAATTTTAGTGTATTGTAGAATCGTGTTTCTTATCCATAAACATTGCTTATGTTGATTCAACTATTTTTTGGCAGATCACAGTCAAAAAAATAAAGAGAAAGTTTTATATTTGAAAAAATGCATGAAATTTACAAGAAATACAGGTGCTCTTTTTATTTGCTATATATTAACACTTGATGGTCCAAAAGCTTAGATAAGAAGATGTTGATGCACGAGATATAATATTGTTAAACTGCTTCGATGTATTGACTTGGTGCATATTAAGGTTTTAAATGTTTCTCCATGCAATCTCTTCAAAATTTGAATCAACGTTATCAAACTGAAGAAAATTGTCGTGAAAAAAAGATAAGATCATTTTCTTCACAGTTGAAGTCATCAGCCGTAAGATATGTCCTTTTAATTTCTCTTAGCTGAAAAGTTTTTTGTGTGGATTTTTATGGTATTTCGTAGAGAAATGTGTTTACTCTTATCTTCGGATAATAATTAAATTTGTACGTGGTTTTAAGGACACGTGATTTGGTTTGATACAAATAATGAATAATAGAACAGAGACTAAATTTAGTAAATAAATTGAGAAAAAATGCAAACCACAAGCCTTGAATGGTTTGGCCTTGATCGATTTCTTCGAGATAAATAAATATGAATCAAATGAATAAAGAGATAATAAAACAGACTTCTTTTTCATATTTTTGATTATTGAATCGTGAGATGCCTTTTACAATTGCATTGCCCCTTTATATGGGAGGGGGGGGATAATTCTTATACAAGGTAAAAATCTATTTACAGGGTAAAATATTCCTTGATTTGCTGATTCCAACGGTCTTGTTGATTGACGCCGTGATTCCCACCGAGATATTCACGTATCACGGGATTTCAGGTCCTTCCGTTACGCAGATCTGATAAATTTACCGTAGGACATTTCCCATAATCGACCTCAACAAACTCATCTCGGAAATCATGGCTTCGAGTTCTGACTCGATGGTGCTCGGTCTCGACCTTCGATCTTTGACACCTCGACCCCGGCCCATCGAGCAGATGTTGTGATTGATACCACCTGTATAAATTCGAGCCCGATTTATCCCTACGCAAGCGGTCCGGGTTCGACCCCATACAGATAGTCCCCTCATTTTTTGGATGAAAAACGACATGAGCCGCAACTTTTTGATTAGGTCAAATGGTGACATACTTATGGCGCGGGTGACACAGAATTCGGGGTGTCACATCAAAAGAAATGAAATAGCACATTGTAAATGACGGTGGCACTGTGACGTACGTGGTACGCATTGAAAACGTCTCCTCAGAGACAAACTTGAGACAACCTCTGCAACATCAGCATATGTTAATTAATGCTCCCTTGTTTTGGGATGCGAACCGCCGCCTTTGAGAGGGTATAAATAAACTTCTTTGTCTTCATCTTCAGGAGTTTTCGCTATCTGAGTATTCTCTTCTTCAAGTTCTTTCTCGCAAGTGACCTTCCCTTTTATTCTTATCTCATCCCTGCATTTTTTTAGCTTCTTTATCTCCTAATTGACAATGAAAAAAACCTCTAAATCCGTCCCTCAGAGACAGACCCCTTCTTATTCTCAACCTACTGAAGATCCTCAGCCTGTTGATGTTGAGGAAACCGTGACCGAACCTCCTTTGAAGGCGTTCATACCGACTGGGTGTTCGATCGATACCGACTTTAAAGTGGATAAGGCTTCTTCAGTACGGGGCCGGTGTGAACCGATCACTAGGTATATTTGTTCAATCACGGACAAAATCATTGACAAGGTTAAAGAAGATTGTAATCGGGTTGGTAAATGCGTGGTCGTTCCCGCACCGGAAGAGGCGATCACCACCCACGTGGAGGGTTATTGAGTGTTTACACTTATCCCTTCACGTTGGGCCCTTTGGACCCTATTATTGTTGCCTTTTTCAAAAGGTATGAGGTAACGTTGGGTCAGATTCACCCTTCTTTCTGGAGAATAGTCATTCTCTTTTGCTTCTTCGTAAGCAAGATCGACGGACACCCTTTCACCATCGATCATCTCCTGCGGTTGTACAGTCCCCTAACTTTTCCAAGGGGGATTGATAAAACTTGCTCGCCGGGCAAGCAAAGCCCCCTTCTCGAGCATTGATGAGGATAGGGATCGAGGTTGGATGAGCTGATTCGTTCGGGTGAAAACATCAGACTTTATTCAGGCTGAAGACATGCCGTTCCCTGAGAAGTAGAACATGAACCGTAAGTGTTACCCCATATTTCAACTTGTTCGATATTTTTCCTTCGTTATTTCACTAACTGGTTCCACGTGGTGTAGCTGTATCTCGTACGTCAGCCGCGATTTCGCACCTGGAGGAATGGGTCGAAAAAGTAGTGTCCCAAAGGACCTATTCCGAACGTGTCTGGCGTGAGATCTCGAAGGGCCGATGGGAGGCTAAAAATCATGGTGAGGTCGATTAAGCTCGAGCTCAGCATTTCAAGTTGCCGAGTTTTTAATTTGCTTTAATTTTTACTTTTAGGTCTATCAAAGGACGTCGAATTGAGGCCAGCGTCCCCTGGTAGTGAGGTTCCCTGCCAGCCCCCTGCTTCGGAGCAGGAGAAAGAGAAAAAGAGGAAAGAAGTCCTCAGTCCTTCTGAGCCCGAGAGAAAGAGATCAAGGAAAAAGATAGCTCGTAAGCCCAAGGACAACGTTGATGACCGAATTTTGTCCTCAGAGGATGAAGACTTTAACTTTTTGGGTAACGAGCCGTCTCGAACTAAAGGACGGGGAGTCCCCGAGCAGAGAGTCGATGAGACACACCTTCATCGGAGGGGCTTCGCAGGGGATCTCGGGCCCCATAGAAATGATAGATTCCCCTTCTTTCTCGGAGGCTACCCTGTGCGAGGCTCGAGCTGCAAAAGGACATTCTCCGGGCAGGAGCCATGAACCGGAAGGCCCTTTCCGAGGTATCTTCAATGGCGTAGATTCTGCGTCTGCTGAAGATACTTTTGGGCTCGGTAATCTAGAAGTACCCAGGAAAAGTCCCTCCATCGGAACGAGTAAGGCATCTTTCGGTCCGAAATTGGTCGATAGATTTCCTGCTCCGAGTTCAGATCCTGATCAGAAGCGGATCATAACGTTCACCATTCCCGAAGATGCTAGGGTTCTTTCCCGCTCCTATAGGATTGGCTAGCTATCTTCGGTATTTGGTGACCAAAGAGGATCTGGCTCAGATGAACGAGGTGGACGTACCCTGCTTGTTCAATGAGGCTCAACAGGCATTGAATAAGGTAACTTTCTGATAAGCCTTATCTGGCGTTCACTGTTTTGCATTTTAAAATTTCGACTAACTGCCATACTTTCTTTTGTACTTGTAGGCCTCGGTGCTTCATAATGAGGCTTTTCTTCGTCAACGGGAAGAATCGGCACGTTGCGAGCGGCTCGAAGGGGATATGTCGAACCTTCGGGCCGAACTGGATTCTGTACGGAGAGAGAATTTAGGCTTAATCGAGCAGATGGAGCAGCAGCTCGATCAAATAACCCGACTCCGATCCGAGGCAAGCGAGGCTAGAGCAGAAGCCAATGAATGGAGAAACAAGATGGGTCATCTGGCTTCGGAAAAGGAGGCCTTCCGAGCTCAGTTAGTTTCATCAGAAACTCAACTGACGGAAGCAAAGGGGAGAATCGAGGCTCTGACTGAGAGCACTGATATGCTCCAATCTCGAGTTAGTGCGATCTCCTCGGATCGTGATGCTTTGGTCAACGAGCTGCAGATGGCAAAATCGGAGGTTGCTGCAACCAAGGATGAGGCCGATGAGTTGGTGGCCCATTACAAGGCCGATGCCGAGACTGCTCAAGATCAATCAAAAATTTTGGTTGATTACACTAAGTGCCAAACTCGCCTGTCCATTCTCGAGGAAATACATGCTCAGGGCTTCGATCTATCAATCGAGATCGATGATGACAAGAAGGTCGAGGCCGAAGCCAGAAAACAAGCCTTCCCAGAGGAAGATGACTCCGAGAACTCAGAATGAAGCGCCTTCTCTTTCCTTTTTTTTTTTATACTATGTAATGAGGTCTCCGCCTTTTGTAATCATACCTTATATATATATATATAAAAGTCTCTTTCCCTTTCCTTCTTTTCTTGCTGACCTGTTTCGATTCTTCTCACTAGAACCGATGGTTCATCTCAGTGAATCAGTTTAGACTTGGCCAATTCTGGGATGTGCCTTAGTAAATTTTTTCTTTCCTTCGATTAACTTGGTATGGCCTTAGCCTTGTAAAGACCGGGGGTTTGCCTTAGTAGGTCTTATTCCCCTTCGAATTTCATTAACTCGGCACGACCTTAGCCTTTTAAGAATCGGGTTGGCCTTAGTACGTCTTATCCCCCTTCGAGTTTTATTAACTCGGCATGGCCTTAGCCTTTTAAGAACCGGGTTGGCCTTAGTAGGTCTTATCCCCCTTCGAGTTTCATTAACTCGGTATGGCCTTGGCCTCTAAAAATTCGGGGTTTGCCTTAGTAGGTCTTATCCCCCTTCGAGTTTCATTAACTTGTTATGGCCTTGGCCTCTAAAAAATCGGGGTTTTCCTTAGTAGGTCTTATCCCCCTTCGATTAAATTTGATTTTCGAATGAATCCCTGAGTGATGTCAGTATTTGATTGAACAAAGAAAATAAAAATGGCCCTTGGGCTTGGAGACAGAATATTGGTGCAAGAGATCTTTATTCTTGTTCATGTGCTTGTACAATTTATTTAGGGGATAGATCAATCTATTCGGGTACGGTTGCTTTGACCGTTTGACCATTACATCGATTCCTAATGATCTTTGAGAAGTCTCCCCGAATCGAAATAGCTAAGCAGTCTTCCGACATTTGAGGTCGATCGATGTTAAGCACCGAATATTGTTGTCATCGATAAATGATCGGTCTTCAAATCTAAGTTAGCACGTTTTCTGGTTGCCTCGTTAAAAACCTTGCCGTAAAACCCAATTTGGAACAGAAGCGGTCGAAGGGAAAAAGAGTGCAACGCGTGCTTTCAGTCCTAACATCCAGTGCTTTCCGATTCGAGGCTACTTTATTTGATACCTGCAAGTGTTAGTAGCATAAAAACAAACAAAAAAGAAAAATGAAGGATGAAGGATCGTACCTTAACAGTAGTATTGTTTCAAGTGATTTATGTTCCAATTGTTGGGCAGCTGTTTGCCGTCCATCATTCCGAGCTTGTATGATCCCTTTCCGGTGATCTTTATGATGTAATAAGGTCCTTCCTAATTCGGCCCCAATTTCCCTTCGTTCGGATTTCGAGTGTTGGGTGTGACCTTCCTGAGTACTAAATCTCCGATGTTGAAATATCGAAGATGGGTTCTCCTGTTGTAGTATCTTTCGATCTTTTGTTTTTGGGCGGCCAATTGAACAAGGGCTGCTTCCCTTCTTTCGTCCAATAGTTCCAGATTCTTATTCATAGCCTCGTGATTCGATTCCTCGGTCGCGTAGCGGAATCTGACACTTGGTTCACCAACTTCGACCGGTATCAAAGCTTCAGCACTGTACACCAGGCAAAAGGGGGTGGCTCCCGTGCTAGATTTCTCGGTTGTACGATACGCCCATAGGACTTCAGGCAATATCTCTTTCCATTTCCCCTTCGCATCAGTTAACCTATTTTTGAGATTTCGAAGTATGGTTTTGTTGGTAGATTCGGCTTGTCCGTTACCGCTAGGGTGATAGGGCGTTGATAGGATCCTTTTGATCTTGTTATCTTCGAAGAACTTCGTCACTTTGCTGCCAACGAACTGTTTCCCATTGTCACACACGATCTCTGATGGCATCCTAAACCGACATATGATGTGATCCCAAATGAACTCGATCACTTCTTTTTTCCTAACCTTCTCATATGCCTGCGCTTCTACCCATTTGGAGAAATAGTCAGTCATAAAAAGAATGAGTTGGCCTTACCTGGTGTGTAGGGAGAGGGTCGACGATGTCCATTCCCCATTTCATGAATGGCCATGGTGACAAGACCGAGTGCAACGTCTCCCCGGGCTGGTAGATCATCGGGGCATTTCTTTGACATTCGTTACATTTGCGAACGAACTCCTTCGCGTCCTTTTCCATATCGATCCAATAATAACCGGCTCTGATTATTTTTCGGATTTGGGGCTCGGCATCGAATGATTCCCACAAGTGCCTTCTTGTATTTCTCTTAAAATATATTCGGTGTCATCCGGTCCCAGACATATCGCGAGGGGGCCACCGAACATCCTTCTAAACAAAGTTCCTTCATCGGATGGACAAAATAGAGCAGCCTTTGTGCGCAAGGCTCTTGATTCTTTTGGGTTTGAGGGGAGTTTACCGGAGCTTAGGTACTCTATGTATTTGTTTCTCCAATCCCAGGTTAGACTCGTCGTGTTGATTTTCGCGTGGCCTTCTTCTACTTCCGACCTTATGAGTTGTACGACCTTTTTGGATTCGATCTCATCATCTTTGACCGATGATTCCAAACTGGCGAGGGCATCGGCTTCACTGTTTTGCTCTCGAGGTATGTGTTGTAAGGTCCATTTTTTGAACCTATGCAGTGTAACTTGCAGTTTGTCTAAATATCTCTGCGTTCGTCCTTCTCTGACCTCGAAAGTTTTGTTGACTTGATTCACCACAAGAAGGGAATCGCGCTTAGCTTCGATTATTTTCGCTCCCAGGCTTTTGGCTAGTTCTAAACCTGCAATCATAGCCTCATACTCTGCTTTATTGTTAGTTAATTTCACAGTCTTGATAGACTGTCGAATTGTGTTACCGGTTGGGGGCTTTAGCACGATACCAAGCCCCGATCCCTTCGCGTTTGAGGCGTCATCTGTGAACAGGGTCCACACTCCCGAAGGAGTCCTCGATCCAGCCAGTAGTTCTCTTTTGACCTGGGGCATTAAGGTTGGTGTAAAATCGGCGACGAAATCTGCCAATACCTGAGATTTAATGGCGGTTCGGGGTTGATACTCGATATCATACCCGCTTATTTTGATGGCCCATTTGGCCAATCGGCCGGAGAGCTCGGGCTTATGCATTATGCTTCTTAACGGGTAGGTCGTTTTGACGCATATGGGGTGACATTGGAAATAAGGTTTCAGTTTCCTGGAGGTTCTCAACAAAGCGAGTGCCAGTTTTTCCAAATGTGGGTATCTAGTTTCAGCCTTGCCTAAGGTTCTGCTAACGTAATAAATTGGAAATTGCGTACCTTGTTCCTCTCGAACTGAGACTCCACTTACCGCTGCTTCTGAGACATCAAGGTAGAGGTACAGCTGTCACCTGTCTTCGGTGTATGCAGTAAGGGTGGGCTAGACAGATACCTTTTAAGCTCCTCTAACGCGTGTTGGCACTCTGGTGTCCATGAGAAGCTGTTCTTCTTTTTCAATAGGTTGAAAAATCGATGGCTTTTATCGGATGATCTTGAAATAAATCGTCCCAGAGCGGCTATACGGCCTGTTAGCTTTTGTACAGCCTTCACACTATCTACAACTGTGATGTCCTCGATAGCCTTGATCTTTTCGGGGTTGATTTCTATTGCTCGATTCGAGACCATGAAATTGAGGAACTTGCCTGAGCCCACACCGAATGCGCATTTCTCTGGGTTCAGCTTCATGTTGTATTGTTTTAGCATGTCGAATGTTTCCTGCAAATGGTTCAAATGGTCCTCTGCTCGCAGGGACTTAACTAACATATCATCAATATAAACTTTTATCGTTTTTCCTAGTTGTTTTTCAAACATTCGGTTTACTAGGCGTTGGTAAGTGGCTCCTGCATTTTTTAATCGAGGCATCACGTTGTAGCAGTATGTGCCATACTTAGTGATGAAGGCTGTTTTTTCTTGGTCAGTCGGGTCCATTCGTATTTGGTTATAGCCAGAGTAAGCATCGAGAAAGCTAAGGGTCTCATGGCCAGCGGTGGCATCGATCATGTGATCGATGTTGGGTAAAGGAAAAGAATCTTTTGGGCACGCCTTATTTAGATCCTTATAATCTACACACATTCTTAGTTTATTCCCTTTTTTAGGGACTACCACTACGTTTGCTAACCATTCTGGGTATTTAACCTCCCGAATGGACCCTAAGTTTAGTTACCTCATCCTTTATGAACGCGTGTTTGATCTCGGATTGAGGCCTCCTTTTTTGCTTGATCGGTCGAAACTTCTGGTCTAGGCTTAGCTTGTGAGTTGTTATCTCCGGTGGTATACCTGTTAGAGGTGGGACCAAGCGAAGCAATCCTCGTTAGTTATAAGAAATTGATAAGTTTTGTCCTGAGCTCGGAACTTAGGCCCGAGCCCAGGTATACCTTTCGATCTGGCAAGTCTTCTCGGAGTGAAACTTGCTCGAGTTCCTCAATTGTTGATTTGGTTGCATCGGATTCATCGGGACTGATGAATGACCGGGGAATTTTGTAGTCGTCGTTCTCGAGATACACTTGTTCATCTACGTTTGCCGAGGATGATGTCTGTGATTGCTATTTCAACTTGTTCTCGACCTTTTGTGAAGGAACTGCTGGTATTGGCTTTATTTCTTCTACTGTGAACATTTCTTTTGCAGCCGGTTGCTCTCCGTAAACCGTTGTAATTCCATCGGATGATGGGATTTTTAGTACTTGGTGTAGTGTTGAAGGCATGGCTCTCATGTCGTGGATCCATGGTCTCCCGAATAGAGCGTTGTATCTCATGTCTCCAGCGATTATGCAAAACTTCGTTTCTCGAATGGTACCGGCAGCGTTATCTCGCCTTTTGTTGTTTCACATGCCATGTTGAGTCCATTGAGTACTCGGACTATAGGGACAATTTGATCCGTCGGGCCGAGTTGTTCTATAACCCATGATCGGATTATGTTGGCCGAACTGCCTGGATCGACCAATACGCGCTTTACTTTGATCCTGTGTATAAGCACAGATATCACTAGTGCGTCATTGTGAGGTTGCATGATCCCTTCTGCATCTTCTTCGCTAAAATGTAAATTCCCTCCATCACGTAATCTCGAGTGCGTTTCTCCCGGGTGATGGATATCTTGGTGCGCTTCAGCATCGGACCTTGAGGTGCATCTATTCCACCGATAATCATATTAATCGTGTGTTGTGGCTCTTCTTGGTTTGCTTGTTTATTTCTGTTTCCGTAATGATTCCTTGCTCGATCGCTCAAAAATTCTCGTAGATGTCCGTTTTTTAGCAACCTTGCCACCTCCTCTCTTAATTGTCGACAATCTTCGGTCCTGTGTCCGTGTGTACCATGATATTTTCATATCAAATTTGGATCCCTTTTGGCCGGATGTGATTGTAACGGTCGAGGCCACTTAGTTTCCTTGATGCGGCCGATAGCTGATACGAGAGTAGCCGCATCAACGTTGAAATTGTACTCCGATAACCGTGGTGCTTCTTGGTGACCGGTGGTTCTCTCGAAATTGCTTTTCATCATGGGCCCTCGGTTATTCCGACCTTGATCGTTTCTCCTTTCGCGTCTCGGGGGGTCCTGCCTTGCTGTCGTGATTTTTTTATCCTCATGATATGGCCGATGTCGATCTCTATTCAGTGTCGGTTCCCGATAAATCTCCCTTCCAACCCTATCATGAGTCCTGACGGGGTAAATAGATCCCGAAGGGGCTCCAAGTTGATCATCTTCGACTCTGATCTTCGATTGGTATCGGTTATGTATATCTGCCCATGTGACGGCAGGATATTCTATCAAGTTTTGTTTAAGTTGCTGTGAAGCCGTTGAACTTCGAGCGTTGAGCCCTTGGGTGAACGGCCCAATCGTCAGTGACCGGTGGTAGGTCCATCCGCTCTATCTGAAAACGAGATACAAATTCTCTGAGCATCTTATTATCTTTTTGTCTGACTTTGAACAGGTCCGACTTCCTTGTTTCCACTTTGATAGCGCCTGCGTGTGCTTTTACAAAGGAATCTGCAGGCATAGCGAAAGAGTCAATGGAATTAGGGGGTAAGTTATGATACCAAGTCATGGCCCCGTTTCTCCGAACTTTTTCAACAGAACGGACTCGATCTCGTCGTCCTCTAAGTCATTTCCTTTTATGGCGCATGTGTATGCAGTCACATGCTCGTTTGGATCGGTTGTCCCATTGTACTTAGGGATTTCCATCATGCGAAATTTCTTGGGTATCGGTTTTGGAGCGGTGCTTGGCGGGAAAGGTTTTTGTAAAAAATTTTTTGGAATCCAAGCCTTTCAATATCGGGGGTGCTCCTAGGATTTGATCCACCCTGGAATTGTATGTTTCCACCTTTTTGTCGTTAGCCTCGATTTTCTTTTCGCCGGACTCGACTCGTTTGGTTAGTTCCTCGAGCATTCTCATGATCCCTAAGTTTGCCCTCGATCCGACTTCGTTCGGCTCATCTGCGACCGGTTCATTCTCCGGAATGGTTCCCCGAGAATGGTCGAACTCAACTTTGTTCGATATTTGGCTTCGATTTTGTAGTTAAGTGATGGCTGCTTGCTGGGCTTGCACCATGTTAAAGATCATTCTGAGGCTAATCCCGCCCCCTTCGTAATTTTGGGGACCCTGAGTTGTTGATCAGTGTTCTCCTCGAACACTAGTTGATGGACCAGTAGTTCGATCTACATCGACCGCCATTTGTGAATTAGCGTCGATCGGAACTTCATCACCAGGTGCTATGTTGTTGTTTTTCACCTTGATGATCAAATTCATTATCGACGTACAAAGGCACAGATTGTGAGTGCAACATGGCTGTATTGTAACCTGAAATCAAAGATACTTCACAGAGCAAGTGTAAAATAATTTGTGTGACAGAAAACTGTTATCAAACGCTCACTATTATCCTTAGCCCCACGGTGGGCGCCAAACTGTTTACCCTTGGCTTTGGATAACAATTAAATTTATACGTAGTTTTAAGGACACGTGATTTGGTTTGATACAAATAATGAATAATAGAACAGAGACTAAATTTAGTAAATAAATTGAGAAAAAATGCAAACCACAAGCCTTGTATGGTTTGGCCTTGATCGATTTCTTCGAGATAAATAAATATGAATCAAATGAATAAAGAGATGATAAAACAGAATTCTTTTTCATATTTTTGATTATTGAATCATGAGATGCCTTTTACAATTGCATTGCCCCTTTATATGGGGGGGGGGATAATTCTTATACAAGGTAAAAATCTATTTACAGGGTAAAATATCCCTTGATTTGCTGATTCCAACAGTCTTGTTGATTGACGTCGTGATTCCCACCGAGATATTTACGTATCACGGGATTTCAGGTCCTTCTGTTACGCAGATCTGATAAATTTATCGTAGGACATTTCCCATAATCGACCTCAACAAACTCATCTCGGAAATCATGGCTTCGAGTTCCGACTCGATGGTGCTCGGTCTCGACCTTCGATCTTTGACACCTCAACCCCGGCATCGAGCAGATGTTGTGATTGATACCACCTGTATAAATTTGAGCCCGATTTATCCCTATGCAAGCGGTCCGGGTTCGACCCATACAAAATGTGTATTTGTCCAGCTTTTTCTCGCTTATCAAATGGATATGATTTTATTGCCTTAAAGAAGCCAAAATACAATACAATTTTGGTTTCCTTTTGTTAAATGCTTTCTTTTAATTCATCTCTTTTGTTCAGATTCTTTTCTTTTTTCTAAATCGAATACAAGTGCATTAGAATTTTCTGCTCCCAACTTCTATAATCTATTAAATTCTTGCTTCATGATTCTTTTTCTCTGTTAAATTTTTTTAGGGGAGTGAACTTGCTAAGTGTTTGTAGTTGTACACGGTCGAAATCGGGCTCAATTAACACACGGCGGATCGAGTTTGGAATACGAAGGATTGAGGAATTGACCCCGAATTTCATCAAAGCAAGACATGAAGTTAGAACGTATCCCCTCGAGAATATCGAGCCCTCGATTTGGAACCAACTTCGATCCCAAACATGCTCGAGGAAAGATCATCAGGTTCGAGTAACGGAAAGCCAAAATATCCGTAACAGGTTGAGCTTCGCGGCGGGAATTTCGGCATGAATCAATGGAACCGTTTAACTAGCAAATCAGGAGATGTTTTACCTGATATAGAATTGTCCCTAAAGTAGAACTCCCCTACTATATGAAGGGGGTCTAGTTTTTTGTATTGGCATTCGCTCATTATCAGAAAAGTAATTAGCAATATATTGGTCTCTTTAGCGCTTATTATCTTATTATCTTTTTTCAATTGCAACATTTCTTGACTCGAGGGCTGTCAACATACAATGCCAACGCTGCCCAACTTGTGTGGTTTGCATTTATTTCTATCATTAAATTTAATCTCAATCTGATTTCTCATTTTTGTATCAAACTAGATCACATATCCTTAAAATCGCGTATAAATTTAATTGTTGTCTGATTTTGAGGGTAAACAGTTTGGCACCCACTGTGGGGCTAAGGATAATAGTGGTTATTTGATACAAATCTCCATAACACACACACTGCTTCACACTTGTTCTATGAAGTGTCTTTGATTCCAGGTTATAATACAGAAATGTCAAACTCTCAATCGGCACCTCTGCACATTGACAATGAGTCCGATCACCAAGGTGAAAATAACAACGTAGCACCCGGTAATGAGATCACGTTTGTTGACCCGATTGACGCTGATTCGCACGTGGCAGTTAATGTGAATCCACCTACTGACCCCGCAAAGAGCGTTCATGGAGGAGCCCGATCAGTAGCTGGAAACCCCCAGAACGTTGAGGGGGACAGGATCAGCCTTCGGATGATCTTCGAAATGTTATAGGCTCAACAGACGGCGGTAGCTCAGTTACAAAACCAAAGCCAAACCCCGAACGGGGGTTGAGCCCGGCCCTTCTCGGGAAATCACCCGCAGGAATGAATCAATCGTAGGAAGGTCGATTGAATGTGAATCAGGGGCGAACCCCAAAATATGAAGATGCTCGAGAAGCTGACAAAACGGATAGAATCAGGGGAGAAAAAGATCGAGGAAAATGACAAAAAAGTGGAAACTTACAAATATAGGGTAGACCAAATTCCAGGGGCAGCCCCGGTGTTAAAAGGCCTAGATTTCAGGAAGTTCGTGCAAAAACCTTTTCCACCGAGCACGGCTCCGAAGCCGAACCCCAAGAAATTTCGTATGCCTGAAATACCCAAGTATAATGGAACGACCGACACGGACGAGCATATAACCTCGTATACATGTGCTGTCAAAGGAACGACCTGGAGGACGATGAGATCGAATCCGTTCTGTTGAAGAAATTTGGCGAGAACCTGTCAAAGGGAGCCATGATATGGTATCACAACTTACCTCCTAATTCTATTGACTCATTTGCTTATGCTTGCAGATTCTTTCATGAAGGCACACGGGGGAGGGGGGGGCATCAAGGTCAAAACAAGAAAATCGGACCTTTTCAAAGTCAAACAAAAGGATAACGAGATGCTCAGGGAGTTCGTGTCTCGTTTCAAATGGAACAGGTGGATCTACCGTCGGTCACTGACAATTGGGTTGTTCAAGCCTTCACCCAGGGACTCAATATTCGAAGCTCAGTGGCTTCACAACAGCTAAAGCAGAACTTAATACACTACCTGGCTGTTACATGGCCTGACATACATAACCGGTACCAATCGAAAATCAGAGTCGAAAACGATCAGCTCGGGGCCCCTTCGGGGTCCATTTATCCCGTTAGAACTCTTAATAGAGTCAGAAGGGATATTGATCGCCGAACCAAGACCAACCAGAGATCGACATCATCCATATCATCGGGACAGAAAAATCAATGTATCCGGGTGGAACCCCCTAAGAAATGAAAGGAGAAATGACCGAGGCCAGAGCAGCCGGGGACTCATGACCAAAAACGGCTTTGAAAGACCCGTCGGGCATAAAGAAGCACCGCGGCTATCGGAGTACAACTTCAATGTCGATGTTGCCACCATTGTATCGGCTATCAGTCGCATCAAAGAAACCAAATGGCCTCGACCACTACAGTCCGATCTGATCCAAAGGGATCCCAACCAAATATGCAAATATCATGGCACTCACGGTCATAGAACAGAAGATTGTCTGCAACTTAGAGAGGAAGTAGCCCGGCTACTCAATAACGGACATCTTCGAGAATTCTTGAGCAACCGAGCCAAAAATCATTTCAGGAACAGGAATTCTGACAGACAGACGGGGCAAGAAGAACCTCAACACGTCATTAACATGATCATCGGTGGAGTCGACACCCCTCAGGGGCCGACGTTGAAACGCACCAAAATATCGAGTACTAGGGAGAAACGGACTCGGGATTACACACCAAAGGGGACTTTGTCTTTCAACGACAAGGATGCGGAAGGAATTATACAGCCCCACAATGATGCACTGGTAATATATGTACTTGTACATAAAATTCGAATTAAACGTGTGTTAATCGATCCAGGTAGCTCGGCCAACATTATTTGATCAAGGGTCGTGGAGCATCTCCGCCTGTTAGACCAGATCGTTCCTACAGTCCGAGTTCTTAACGGATTCAACATGGCATGTGAGACCACCAAGGGTGAGATAACGTTACCGATAAATACCGCTGGAACCATTCAAGAAACAAAGTTCTGCGTGATTGAAAGGGACATAAGGTACAATGCTCTGTTCGGGAGGCCGTGGATCCACGACATGAGTGCGGGTGCCTTCGACGCTGCACCTGGTGTTGAAATTTATGACGCTCGATGGAGTTAAAACGGTCTACGGGGAGAAACCGGCCGCAAAAGAAATATTTGCGGTCGAAAAGTGGAGCCAGCACCTACAGTTCCGAGCCAAGTGATCGAGGTCAGAACGAAATAGCAATCACAACTACCATCTTCGACAGGTATGAACAAACAAGTGTATGTCGAGGATGATGATTATGGGATTCCCAGATCTTTTATCACCCCCAATGATTTTGATGCCACTAAATCGACGGTTGAGGAACTGGAACAAGTCATGCTGCGAGAGGACTTGCCCGATTGAAAGATATACCTGGGCATGGGGCTAAGCCCCGAGCTGAGGATGAAACTTATTCAATTTCTTATAACTAACGAAGACTATTTCGCTTGCTCCCACCTCAATATGATAGGTATCCGATCGGAGATAACCACTCACAAGATGAGCCTGGATCCGAGGTTCCAGCCGGTTAAGCAAAAAAGGAGTCCCCAGACCGAAATCAAACATGCTTTCATCAAAGATGAAGTTTCTAAACTTTTAAAGATAGGGTATATTCGGGAGGTTAGATACCCGGATTGGTTATCTAATGTAGTGGTAGTCCCTTAGAAAGGGAATAAATTAAAAATGTGTATAGATTATAAAGATTTGAATAAAGCATGTCCTAAAGACTCTTTTCCCTTGCCCAGCATCGATCGCATGATCGATGCTACTGCCGGCCACGAGACCCTTAGTTTTCTCGACGCATATTCTGGATACAACCAAATATGGATCGACCCTGGTGATCAGGAAAAAACTTCCTTCATCACTAAATATGGAACATACTGTTATAATGTAATGCCATTTGGGTTAAAAAATGCTGGTGCCACATACCAACGCCAAGTGAACCAAATGTTCGAGAAACAATTAGGGAAGTCAATGGAGGTTTATATTAATGACATGTTAGTTAAGTTGCTGCGAGCAGGGGACTATTTATGTCATTTGCAGGAAAAATTTAGCATACTGAAGCAGTACAACATGAAGCTGAACCTAGAAAAATGCGCGTTTGGAGTGGGGTCAGGTGAATTCCTCGGATTCATGGTATCAAATCGGGAAATCGAGATCAACCCTAAAATGATCAAAGCTATCGAAGATATCATGGTCGTAGACAATGTGAAAGTCGTGCAGAAGTTGACCAGACGAATAGCCGCTCTGGGGCAATTTATTTTGAGGTCATCCGACAAAAGCTACTGGTTCTTCGCACTATTGAAAAAGAAGAACAACTTTTCGTGAACCTCGGAATGCCAGCAAGATTTGGAAGAGCTCAAGAGATATTTATCGAGCCCGACGTTGCTTCATACACCAAAGGCAAACGAACAACTGTACCTTTATTTGGCGGTCTCAGAGATAGCGGTAAGTGGAGTCTTGGTTCGAGAAGAACAAGGTACGCAATTCCCAATTTACTATGTCAGCAGAACCTTAGGCGAAACTGAAACTAGGTACCCCCACTTAGAAAAACTAGCGCTCGCTTTGTTAAGTGCCTCTAGGAAACTAAAACCATACTTCCAATGTCATCCCATATGTGTCGTAACGACTTACCCATTGAGGAATGTCATGCATAAACCCGAGCTCTCGGACCGATTGGCCAAATGGGTCATAGAAATAAGTGGGTACGACATTGAGTATCGACCTCAGACCGCCATTAAATCTCAAGTGTTGGCAGATTTCATGGCCGATTTCACACAGACCCTAATACCCGAGGTCGAGAGAGAGTTGTTAGCTGATTTAGAACTTCCTCGGGAATATGGACCATCTTCACAGACGGTGCCTCGAACGCAAGGGGGTCTGGACTTGGCATCGTATTGAAGCCACCAGCAGGTAATATAATTAGGCAATCTATTAAGACTGTGAAATTGACTAACAACGAGACCAAATATGAGGACATGATTGCAGGCCTAGAACTAGCCAAGAGCTTGGGAGCGGAAGTGATCGAGGCCAAGTGCAACTCCCTTCTTGTGGTGAATCAAGTCAATGGAACGTTCGAGGTCAGTGAGGAATGGATGCAAAGGTATTTAGACAAACTGCAAGTAACATTACATTGGTTCAAAGAATGGACCTTACAACATATACCTCAGGACCAAAACAGCAAGGCCGACGCCTTCGCCATCTTGGGGTCGTCGATCGAAGACGACGAATTCGACTTAGGAAAAGTCGTACAACTTATGAGGTCAGTAGTGGAGGAAGGCCACGCTGAGATCAACTCAACGAACCTAACTTGGGATTGGAGGAACAAATACGTGGAATATCTCAGCTCCGGTAAACTGCCCTCGGATCCAAAAAGAGTCGAGGGCTCTGCGTACAAAGGCAGCACGATTTTGCCTGTCCGAAGATGAAATCTTGTTCAGAAGAACATTTGGTGGCCCACTCGCAATATATCTGGGACCGGGTGATACTGAGTACATTTTGAGGGAAATCTATGAGGGTACCTGCGGAAACCATTCAGTCGCCGAGTCATTGATTTGAGAAATAATCAAAGCTGTTACTATTGGGCCGATATGGAAAAAGACGCAAAAGAGTTCATTCAAAAATGTGACGAATGTCAAAGACATGCCCCGATGATCCATCAACCCAGGGAGATACTCCACTCAGTTTTATCGCCATGGCCGTTCATGAAGTGGGGAATGGACATCGTCGGCCCTCTTCCGTGGGCACCAGGTATAACTCAATTTATACCATTTACAACTGACTATTTTTCTAAATGGATGGAAGCTCAGTCATATGAGAAGGTTAGAGAAAAAGAAGTCATCGATTTCGTTTGGGATCACATCATATGCCGATTTGGGATGCCAGCCAAGATCAAATGCGACAACAGGAAGCAATTTATTGGTAGCAAAGTAACCAAATTCCTCGAAGATCACAAGATCAAAAGGATCCTATCGACACCCTACCACCCTTGTGGAAATGGAAAAGTCAAATCTACCAACAAAATCATACTCCAAAACCTCAAAAAGAGGTTAACCGATGCCAAAGGGAGATGGAAGGAAATATTACCCGAAGTCCTATTGGCATACCGTATGACCGTGAAGTCCAGCACCGGGGCTACCCCATTCTCTCTGGTTTATGGCGCCGAAGCTTTGATATCAGTCGAGGTCGGAGAGCCAAGTATTAGATTTCGGTATGCAACTGAGGAATCGAACCGCGAAGCCATGAATACAAACTTGAAACTGTTAGATGAAAGATGCGAAGCCACCCTTGTTCGGTTAGCTGCTCAAAAGCAACGGATCGAGAGGTACTACAACAGAAGGGCCAACCTTTGATATTTGAACGTCAGGGACTTAGTACTAAGAAAGGCCACGCCGAACACACGGAGTCCGAACAAGGGGAAGCTAAGACCAAACTGCGAAGGACCTTATTGCATCATTAAAAATTACCGAAAAGGGATCCTACAAGCTCGGAACGATGGATGGTAAACAACTACCGAACAACTGGAATATAACTCATTTAAAGCGGTATTACTGCTAAGGTACGGCCCCGTTCTTTATTTCCTCTCTTTTATTTGCATTATGAACTAACGCTTGTAGGTATCAAACAAGAGCCCATACGAGATGTTAGGTCTGAAAGCACGCGTTGCACTCTTTTTCCCTTGGACCGGTTTTGTCCCAAATGGGTTTTACGGAAAGGTTTTTAACGAGGCAACAAGTAAATCGTGCTAACTTAGTTTCGAAGGCTGTTAAAGGATCGATGACAACAATATTCGAAGCTTGTCTTCAATCGATTCCGAATACTCGAGGGCCACTTTAGCATGGAAATAGATGTCAAGATTGAAAGGATGGGGATCAATAAGATTCAGTGTAAGGGCCAAACGGTCAAATGAACCATGCTCACATAGTCTGATCGAACCCTGGCACAAAACTTGTACACATACATGACAGAATAAAGTGAAGTCTCTTCTTTGCAGACATCGTGTCTTTTACAATTTTTTCTCTAATTTTCTTAAGGAATTCCTTGCTTATGATCCCCTAAAGTTAACGTGCCCAAGGGCCGCCTTAACCTGAGTTTGAATAATCACTCTCTCACTCGGGGACTGCCGTCCGAAAAAACAAACTCGAACAGTCCGAGTTAACGAAACTCGAGGGGGCGAAGCTTATTTGGCTATGCTCGAATTAAAAGGCTAAGGCCATACCGGGTTAATGAAACCCAAGGGCACGAAGCTTATTTGGCTACACCCGAATTAAAAGGCTAAGGCCATACTGGGTTATTGAAACCCGAGGGCACGAAGCTTATTTGGCTACGCCCGAATTAAAAGGCTAAGGCCATCCTAGGTTAACGAACCCGAGGGCACAGAACTTATGTGGCAATGCCCGAATTAAAAGGCTAAGGCCATACCGGGATAAAGAAACCCAAGGGCACGAAGCTTATCTAGCTATGCCCGAATTAAAAGGCTAAAGCCATTCTGGGTTAACGAAATCCAAGGGCGCGGAACTTATTTGGAAACGCCTAAATTAAAAGGTTAAGACCATTCGGGGTTAACGAAATCCGAAGGCCACAACAAAAATAACAAGGCAGTGAAATTTCAAAGGCCGTGCTCGGCGAATTATGAACTAAGCTACTTTGGAGAAGAGAGTTTTCGGTAACGCCGATTCCCCACAATACCTCAAAACGAAGTAAGGTCGGAAGAAAAACTCATATCGTTTTTCGTCGTTTCTCTCCAAAAAACGAGGGGACTATCTGTACACGGCCGAAATCGGGCTCAACTAACACACGGCGGATCGAGCTCGGAATACGAAGGATTGAGGAATTGACCCCGAATTTCATCAAAGCAAGACATGAAGTTAGAACGTCTCCCCTCGAGAATATTGAGCCCTCGATTCGGAACCAACCTCGATCCCCAACATGCTCGAGGTAAGATCATCGGGTTCGAGTAATGGAAAGCCAAAATATCCGTAACAGGTCGAGCCTCGCGGCGGGAATTTCAGCATGAATCAATGGAACCGTTTAACTAGAAAATCAGGAGATTTTTTACTTGATATGGAATTGTACCTAAAGTAGAACTCCCCTACTATATAAAGGGGGTCTACTTTTTTGTATTGGCATTCGCTCATTATCAGAAAAGTAATTTGCAATATATTGGTCTCTTTATCGTTATTATCTTATTATCTTTTTTTCAACCTCGATTGCAATATTTCTTGACTTGAGGGCTGTCAACATACAAGGCCAACGCTGACCAATTTGTGTGGTTTGCATTTATTTCTATCATTAACTTTAATTTCAATTTGAATTCTCATTTTTGTATCAAACTAGATCACATATTCTTAAAACCGCGTATAAATTCAATTGTTGTCCGATTCTAAGGGTAAACTGTAGCGCACGGAGAAACGTATTATGATTTGATGTCTTTCTTTTTCTATTTGAAATGTAGAGCAACATTCTGACGACGTTGATAAATGATTCATTATGCTATAGCATCTGTCAAGGAAATTTTATTGGACCATTATATATATTGTGAGATCATATATAGAGCTGTGTCCTAACTTCCACATGAAGGAAGCAATGATTCTTTGATTTTCCTTAAGGACTCAGAGACTGCGGTTTCACCCTTTGTGCTGCATTTCACATTCACATCACTGCCTTCACTTTGGCATACCATAGAGTTTGGCTGGTAACCTTTTTTTAATTGGCAAAAGGAACACAAAACTATGTCAACTGGTTATGTACTACTGATGTATGACTTTAGAATACATAAATCAATGACCCATTTTACACAGACGGAAGTAAGGAGAGGAAAAGATATATATACTATTTGTTATCGATCTATTCTTAAATGAGAGTACTATTTATTGCTTCTATTTCTTATTCAATTGCTATGCTACTGTTTGTTATGAACATGTAGTCTTTATCGTCTCTATCATATTTATTTTTCCCCTTCTCCCTTCTAATTCATACAGAACATAATGTATTCATATCTTTGCTGCTAAATTGACGTATTGGCATATCTTTGCTGCTAAATTCACGTATTGGGCCCGGGCGTAGCAAGGACAACCTCATCTAGCATATAAAAAAGCAACATTCATTACCTAAATCAATAGTTGTTTTATAACAACTACAGATTACCTCAGCTTCAACCTTGTAATTGTGGGTGACAGAGTAACTGCTATTATTGTATTGGGTCGGATACAATCAAGTAAAGCCGGGTCAAATACCTTTGGATGAAGGCAGGTCAAAGGTAATACGAAGTTGACTCTTCGAACCGGGATCATAAAGCCGGGTACATAGGGCAGAGTTACCGAGGTAGGATGGTTAATCCGGTCGGTCGAGAAATGTTGCATGATCGAGGATCTGCCCCGGCTCTTATATCTCGGTTTCCAACAGATGTTTCGCCTAATTTATCACTACGACCTTTGAACTGTCATTTAAGGATATTAAATGTATTAAATCCCATAATAAGTGGGACTTCCCTTGTAATCAGTTCCCTGCCTTTATTGTAACCTTTGCACTTACCCATATAGGAGGAATATTGAGACTTTCACACTAACCCATGTAAAGAGGATCTGTTTATAAGCAAGGGACAGATCCTTTGCAAGGCAAGTTTCTGGGCACTGAATAAATCTTCTTCTGAAAAACAAAACATTTTGCTTGATTATTGCTCATCAGAATTAAGCTCTTATCTATTATTATTGCATACGGTTTATCGTC
>MCJB01048139.1:0-70203 GCA_002018475.1 Nicotiana obtusifolia | reverse complement strand
CGTATCATGGTATAATGTCACGTATCATTATAATTATTATTCGAGATTATATGCATATGACAAGCCTTATAGATAATAAGGAAAGTTAGATGAAGGGTACGCCGGCGCCCGTTGAGTAGGGTCCGGTGCCAGTTGCGGCCCTCCGGCTTGGGTCGTGACAAGAGCACCCCACAAACACTTCCAAAAGTGACTCAAAAACTTAGCATCCCTATAACTAACAATAGTTCGAGGCAAACCATGCAACTTTAATACATTAGCAATGAACAAAGAAGCAACATGTTGTGCATCATCACATTTTTTACAAGGAATAAAATGAGCCGTCTTAGAAAACCTATCAACAACCACATAAATGCTAGCATGACCTCCACTAGATCGCGGCAGCCCCATCACAAAATCCATCGAGATATCTACCCAGGGACTAGTAGGAACGGGTAAGGAGGTATACAAACCATGATTATTAGACCTAGACTTAGCTCTTTTACACTCAAAACACGCTCCACATATTCTCTCGACATCTCGCCTCATCTTAGGCCAATGGAACTGTTCCGCTAATATAGCTAAAGTCTTGTCTACCCCAAAGTGTCCCATCAAGCCCCCACAATGTGCCTCACACACCAACAACTCTCGCCATGAGGACTCGGGTATACAAACTCTCACCTTCTTAAAAAGGTACCCATCATGCCACTGATACTTCTCAATCCGCTGCCCACTAGTAATGGCATCATACACACTCTTAAATTTATGGTCATGCTCATATATAGTCTTAATACTCTCAAAACCCATCAACCTAGACGCTAACGTGATAGCCAAAGCAAACTTCCTAGATAGTGCGTTAGCTACTACATTCTCCTTTCCCTTCTTGTAATGTATCACGTAAGGGAAACTCTCAATGAACTCTACCCACTTGGCATGTCGTTTATTTAGCTTCTCTTGACCCCTAAGATGTTTGAGGGACTCGTGATCACTCCTAATTACGAATTCCTTAGGCCATAGGTGATGTTGCCAATGAGCTAAAGCTCTTACGAGGGCATACAACTCTTTGTCGTACGTAGAGTAATTCAAGGCAGCCCCCTTCAACTTCGCACTAAAATAGGCAATAGGCTTCCCATCTTGCATAAGAACACCTCCAATTCCCACCCCTGAGGCGTCACACTCAATTTCAAATGCCTTACTAAAATCAGGTAATTGTAACAATGGGGCAGAACTAAGCCTACGTTTCAACTCTTGGAAGGCGTGTCTTTTCTCACCAACTCTGTAAGCGGTGCTGCTATGGTGCTAAAGTCTTTAACAAAGCGCCTGTAAAAACTAGTTAGTCCATGGAAACTTCTAACATGTGAAACAGTAGTAGGAGTAGGCCAGTCCCTAATAGCTTCTACCTTAGATGCATCTACTTCAACACCATTAACACTTACAACAAATCCTAGAAATACAACTTTCTCTACACAAAAGGCACACTTCTTGTAATTAACATATAACCTTTCAGCTCTTAATACTTCAAACACTTGCCTTAGGTGATCAACATGGTCATCTATACTTCTACTATAAATCAGGATATCATCAAAGTAGACAACTACAAACTTAATAAGAAACGGTTTAAGCACATGATTCATTAATCGCATGAACGTACTAGGTGCGTTGGAGGCATCACCAACCATTCATATAGACCAAACTTGGTCTTGAATACAGTTTTCCACTCATTACCCGGTTTCATACGGATTTGGTGGTAACCGGACCTAAGATCAATCTTAGAAAACACACTTGAACCACATAACACATCTAGCATGTCATCTAACCTAGGGATAGGATGATGATACTTTACCGTTATCTTGTTGACGGCTCGGTAATCAACAGATGATGCAATATTAAATGCGGAAATAAGAAAATAAAAAGATAGAAGCAAGACGCTCAATGAACTATCAAGACAACAAGTAGGAACTAGTCTACCTACCATCTTGATGAAGTCACGTAGTACCTAGACTATACGAACAACCCTCAAGACAACAATGGTCTTGCAAACTGTTCGATCAAACAAAGGAACAAGTTCAAGTTTGAATCACACCAAAATTGGACAAGTTAATTCACACGATTTTGGGAGCAATGTGCTGCCGTTGCCGTTTTTTGATTGATAATAATGTCAAAAGGTGAATAATGAAGTGTTTAGGCTTATATAGAATGAGCCTTTACCTAAATCAACCAGAAAAAGAATAACTAGTTAACCTAAATCAACTAGGAAACAACTAATTAACAAAAAGGACACAATTTGGCTAAGTTTAAGAAATAGTCACGCAGGACTCCAAAACAAGTAAGAATTAATGTCTTCCATAACTATACAATAATACATGCCAAACGCAAACTTCACACGCCAAACGCTTGGATCTTCTTCACCATCAAATGTGCATCATGAAGCTCTTTAGCTTGACTTCTCGTGAATGGTCTTGAAGGTTTAAACATATCATGATCCTCCCCTTCTTGGGAAGATTTCGTCCTCGAAATCGAACCTTCTTCATATTTTAAAGCAACACAAGGAGTCAAGTCAGTGACATCGAATGTCTTAGAGACAGCATAATCATCAGGCAGATCTAGGACATAAGAATTATTATTGATCTTCTGCAACACTTGAAATGGTCCATCTCCCCGCGGAGCTAACTTTCCTTCCCTATGGTTCGGAAATCTTTCCTTTCGGAAGTGCACCCAAACCCAGTCACCTTTCTTTAAGTCCAGCTTTTTCCTTCCTTTATTCTTCTTGACCGCTACCTTTTCATAAGCATCCTCCAAAGATTTCCTCACCTTAGCATGCAATTCGAACAACGCAGCTGCCCGATTTTCTCCGTCAACGCTAATAACTGCATCTCTCGGCAAAGGAACAAGATCAAGTGGTATCAAAGGATTAAAACCATAAACACATTCAAATGGAGTAATGCTAGTCATGCGATGAACAGTTCTATTATATGCAGACTCCATAATAGGTAATCGGTCAGCCCAAGTGCCGGACTTCCCTTTGGTCAAAGCTCGAAGAAGAGCTCCCAAGGTTCGATTAACAACCTCGGTTTGACCATCAGTCTGTGGATGATGTGATGTAGAAAACAAAAGTTTGGTGCCAAGAGCACCCCACAAACACTTCCAAAAGTGACTCAAAAACATAGCATCCCTATCACTAACAATAGTTCGAGGCACACCATGCAACTTTAATACATTAGCAATGAACAAAGAAGCAACATGTTGTGCATCATCACATTTTTTACAAGGAATAAAATGAGCCATCTTAGAAAACCTATCAACAACCNGTATAGTTTATCTAAGAATGGCATTCCTAATAGTATGTTTTTATTCGTAAATTCATAACTATATATTTCTTCTATATGTAAGATTTTATCCCATATTTGAATTTTTATATTCTTAGCTTTATATTCTATCATACTTCCTTCATTATTAAATCCTGTAACTATGATAGGTGTTTTTAATTTTTCCCATTTACTATCTGGTAAACAGTTATGATTGCACATATTAGCTTCTGCTCCTGTGTCTATCATTGGTGTATAGTATCTATTGTAATATCCTTCTACTATGATTTTTACCAATATATAGATTTTTGTCATTTATTTACATTATTGTACGCTTTATTATGACCTTCCTAGTTTCATAAGTTATTGTTAGTTGCTTATCTTCTAAGTTATATGGTTTGACATTGTCTAACCATTGCATTCCTAAAGTTAATTTTGTTTCTCCATTATATATTTTAAATTTTATTAGTATTGGTATTCCTCCTATAATTAATTCTTTATTTGTGTATTCGTCTGTATTTACTAGTGTTCTTGGTAATTCTGGACATAATTTTTCTTTTGTGATTATTTCTTCTTCTCGTACTAGTTCTCTCATAATATAATTTTCTTCCTGCCCTATATTGATTAATATGAGGTATTTTCTTTGATCCATTATTCCTGTTATATAACATTGATGTGATTTTGTTTCTTCTATTATCATGTTCTGTGGGGTATTATACTCTAATATTCTATTATCATGTTCATTGCTAATGTATTAAACTTGCATGGTGTGCCTCGAACTATTGTTAGTGATAGGGATGCTAAGTTTTTGAGTCACTTTTGGAAGTGTTTGTGGAGTGCTCTTGGCACCAAACTTTTGTTTTCTACATCACATCATCCACAGACTAATGGTCAAACCGAGGTTGTTAATCGAACCTTGGGAGCTCTTCTTCGAGCTTTGACCAAAGGGAAGTCCGGCACTTGGGCTGACTGATTACCTATTATGGAGTTTGCATATAATAGAACTATTCATCTCATGACTAGCATTACTCCATTTGAATGTGTTTATGGTTTTAATCCTTTGATACCACTTGATCTTGTTCCTTTGCCGAGAGATGCAGTTATTAGCGTTGACGGAGAAAACCGGGTAGCTGCATTGCTCGAATTGCATGCTAAGGTGAGGAAAACTTTGGAGGATGCTTATGAAAAGGTAGCGGTCAAGAAGAATAAAGGAAGGAAAAAGCTGGACTTAAAGAAAGGTGACTGGGTTTGGGTGCACTTCTGAAAGGAAAGATTTCCGAACCATAGGAAAAGGAAGTTAGCTCCGCGCGGAGATGGACCATTTCAAGTGTTGCAGAAGATCAATAACGACGCCTATGTTATAGACCTGTCAGGTAGTGCCTCTTTGAAAGATGAAGATGGTTTAATTTTGAGGACGAAATTCTCTCAAGAGGGGGAGTGATGCAAATAAATTTGATCAAGTGTTATCAATGCCATCTATGAACAAGACAAGAAAAGGCGTTGGTTAGCCTTAGAGAAGAGCCAAGCGTCCATAAATCTTACTATGGACGAATCTTATGTTGAAGATGTATATTTGTGTTTATATTATATTATTGTGTAGTTATTGAAGACATTAATTCTTACTTGTTTGGTCCTGCGTGACTATTTCTTAAACTTAGCCAAATTATGGCCTTTTTGTTAATTAGTTGTTTCCTAGTTGGTTTAGGTTAACTAGTTATTCTTTTCCTAGTTGATTTAGGTAAAGGCTCAGTCTATATAAGCCTAAACACTTCATTATTTTGATACCTTTTGACATTATTATCAATCAAAAACCGGCAGCACATTGCTCCCAAAATCGTGTAAATTAAAAAGGTACACCAACAACTCTCGCCACGAGGACTCGGGTATACAAACTCTCCCCTTCTTAAAAAGGTACCCATCATGCCACTAATACTCTCAATCCGCTGCCCACTAGTAATGGCATCATACACACTCTTAAATTTAGGGTCATGCTCATACATAGACTTAATACTCTCAAAACCCATCAACCTAGACGCTAACGTGATAACCAAAGCAAACTTCCTAGATAGTGCGTCAGCTACTACATTCTCCTTTCCCTTCTTGTAATGTATCACGTAAGGGAAACTCTCAATGAACTCTACCCACTTGGCATGTCGTTTATTTAGCTTTTCTTGGCCCCTAAGATGTTTGAGGGACTCGTGATCACTCCTAATTACGAATTCCTTAGGCCATAGGTAATGTTGCCAATGAACTAAAACTCTTACGAGGGCATACAACTCTTTGTCGTACGTAGAGTAATTCAAGGCAGCCCCCTTTAACTTCTCACTAAAATAGGCAATAGGCTTCCCATCTTGCATATGAACACCTCCAATTCCCACCCCTGAGGCGTCACACTCAATTTCAAACGCCTTACTAAAATCAGGTAATTGTAACAATGGGGCAGAACTAAGCCTACGTTTCAAATCTTGGAAGGCACCCTCTTGCGGCTCCCCCCACACAAAAGGCGTGTCTTTTCTCACCAACTCTGTGAGCGGTGCTGCTTTGGTGCTAAAGTCTTTAACAAAGCGCCTGTAAAAACTAGCTAGTCCATGGAAACTTCTAACATGTGAAACAGTAGTAGGAGTAGGCCAGTCCCTAATAGCTTCTACCTTAGATGCATCTACTTCAACACCATTAACACTTACAACAAATCCTAGAAATACAACTTTCTCTACACAAAAGGCACACTTATTGTAATTAACATTTAACTTTTCAACTGTTAATACTTCAAACACTTGCCTTTGGTGATCAACATGGTCATCTAAACTTCCACTATAAATCAGGATATCATCAAAGTAGACAACCACAAACTTATTAAGAAACGGTTTAAGCACATGATTCATTAATCGCATGAACGTACTAGGTGCGTTGGAGAGACCAAAAGCATCACCAACCATTCATATAGACCAAACTTGGTCTTGAATACAGTTTTCCACTCATCACCCGGTTTCATACGGATTTGGTGGTAACCGGACCTAAGATCAATCTTAGAAAACACACTTGAACCACATAACTTATCTTGCATGTCATCTAACATAGGGATAGGAAGACGATACTTTACCGTTATCTTGTTGACGGCTCGGCAATCAACACACATCCTCCAGGTGCCGTCTTTATTTGGAACCAAGATCATGGGTACGACACACGGACTTAGACTCTCTCGAACTAGCCCCTTACTCAATAGCTCATCCACTTGTCGTTGCAACTCCTTAGTATCCCGTGGATTGCTTCGATATGCGGGTTTGTTCGGAATTTGGGACCCCGGAACAAAGTCAATTTGGTGTTCTATCCCCCTCAACGGAGGTTGTCCACTCGGCATCTCCTCGGGAAACATGTCCCTGTATTCCTGCAAAACAACACTAACAACACTAGGCAAGGGGTGAACATTAGTAGAAACTTCATTATCATACTCAATCAAATAAGCTCCCTTATCTTCCTCAATCTCCTCGTCACTCTCTACCTCACAAACAGTACAATCATGTTCATGTCTTAAGGTATAACCATCACTAGTTCCTTCCCCGGTATTCTTCCAAGTACAAGTAGTTCTTTCAAGGTTCTCCACTCGGATACTAAGTGCCTTTACTTCAGCCCATAGCTCGGCTAAAGTAATGTTGGTCACAACCTTTTCTCCTTTTGTAGTCATGTACCTGCAAAAGAAACAAAACTAGAGAATCTGTTAAGGTTAGTTAAAATTATCTCTCTCACTTTCTGAATGACTCTCGGGTTCACTCATGTTTTTGGGTAGGATTTCACACTTGTCTTCAAATTGGCTTCCTCTAATTGACCAAGTTCCTTAGCGACCTTTCAAGTTCACAAGATCAATAGTTTTCTTCGGGGTGAGTGAAGTTATGTGACTCGATAGGCGGACAGCTTTTTAAGTGAGCACAAGAAGCCAAGAATTATCTACAAAAGTGGAAATTCTGAGTTTTAGCACGAGGTCCTACAAGCTCAAAGGTTAGTAATTACTTAAGTAGGGAAATTACCTAAGAATTACTAATTAGATGAAATTAAGAAGGATTTCGAAATTGAAGAGATAAGGAAATTTTAGAAGCTTTCCCACTTTAGTTTGGAGAAGACCAATCCTTTCTCCTTAGTCCTTAAGATTTTGGGTCCCCCCCTTTCCTTTTCCAACACAAATTAGCCCCTCCTCTCCTTGTCCAAATAGAATTTCAACTCCTTGAAACTTCTCCCTTTTGGATTGGGAGTTGTTTCCTTTTTGGACTAGAATTAGAGTTTCCTATTCTCCTCCTCAAATCCGGCCTCCCTAACACGTTTTAGGCTGCTCTTACACGTTTTTCAAGCCTCCCTTCAAGAACAACAAATTAATGTTCAAGAACTTCAAGAATTCAATGCAATCTTGTTAAGAACGTTTTGAGGATTCAAGAACTTCTTCAAGAAAAAGGTAAAACTCTTCAGGAACTTCAATTTTAACTCCAAGAACTTCAAGATTTTCAAGATTCAATCGTCTACCTTCAAGAATTTCAACTAGAGTTTCAAGATTTACAGATTAAACGCGTTCTAGCTTCAAGATTTCAACTAGGGTTTTCAAGAACGGTTTTTTTTAAGCAATCAAGAACTTCAAAACCTTAATCACTAGATGATTCAACAACTTCAATCAACAACAATTTCCGGGTTTTCTTTCTCCTCTTTTTTTTTCACGTCTTTTTTTTTTTTTATAAATCAAAAACGAAATTAAAAATAGAACCTAAACTAAGGCACGAAGAACAGGATTGGGATTGTAAGAACAATCCCCTTCCAAGCTCTGATACCAACTGATGCAATATTAAACGCGGAAATAAGAAAACAAAAGATAGAAGCAAGACGCTCAATGAACTATCAAGACAACAAGTAGGAACTAGTCTACTTACCTTCTGGATGAAGTCACGGAGTACCTATACTATACGAACAACCCTCAAGACAATAATGGTCTTGCAAACTGTTCGATCAAACAAAGGAACAAGTTCAATTTTGAATCGCACCAAAATTGGACAAGTTAATTCACACGATTTTGGGAGCAATGTGCTGCCGTTTTTTGATTGATAATAATGTCAAAAGGTGTCAAAATAATGAAGTGTTTAGGCTTATATAGAATGAGCCTTTACCTAAATCAACTAGGAAAAGAATAACTAGTTAACCTAAATCAACTAGGAAACAACTAATTAACAAAAAGGCCACAGTTTGGCTAAGTTTAAGAAATAGTCACGCAGGACTCCAAAATAAGTAAGAATTAATGTCTTCCATAACTATACAATAATACATGCCAAACGCAAACTTCACACGCCAAACGCTTGGATCTTCTTCACCATCAAATGTGCATCATGAAGCTCTTTAGCTTGACTTCTCGTGAATGGTCTTCAAGGATTAAACGTATCATGATCAGGTTGACCTGCATCAAAACACATCCTCCAGGTGCCGTCTTTCTTTGGAACCAAGATCACGGGTACGGCACACAGACTTAGACTTTCTCGAACTAGCCCTTTACTCAATAGATCATCCACTTGTCGTTGCAACTTCTTAGTATCCTTTGGATTGCTTCGATATGCGGGTTTGTTCGAAATTTGTGACCCCGAAACAAAGTCAATTTGGTGTTTTATCCCCCTCAATTGACGTAGTACACTCTGTCACGACCCGCCCAGTGGGCCCGCGACACGGGCACCGGACCCTGCTTGCAGAGTACCGGCGAATCCTTCGTCACCGTTAACTCATTTACTCTCTTTTACTTATTATTTCAAACAAAAAGATCATTAAATTGAGCCACCACCGGAGACATTCTCCGTGCACATACATATACATATACAAATCTGTGGAAGCGCATTATCATGTTTTAGACATAGGGTTTACAAATATACATACCAACATTTGCCTACATATGACTGACGTTGTCTAATGAGCCTCTATGAGAATAACACGAAGCATCCTACGTCGGAACAGGGTCCCGACATGCCCAAAATATCTCTAATATAAGCATACCAAAATGTAGCAAGTCCGAAGGATGAATCTTGCTAGTGTCAGCTGGACTGGTAGTCTACTGTGGTGGGGGAGCTCCGTCAATCAATCTATTGGGACCTGCAGCACGATATGCAGCGTCCACAAAGTAAAGGACGTCAGTACGGAAAATGTACTGAGTATGTAAGACATGAAACACAATATATGAGCAGTAATATAGACATCAGGATAGAAACATATAACTCGTAACAAAGGAATTGCCTCCGAGGGCGGCTAACCATAACACATAGTAATATTCATGTCTAATTACCAACTTCCATTTCGTCATTGTTACGTTGCCTATTTCCATCATTACAGCATTATACTATTACCTTTGCAAGTTTGCCATTTCAAATACATTCACATCATTGGGTGCGTTACGTAGTAGTTACCCTAACCCACTATCTGCACCACTGTGGGCTTGTCATTCTCATATTCATTTAATGTTACCGAAAACGTTTACATAACCGTTACTTCATACAATCACACACATGCCTCCATGGGCTCATAATCATACCCGGCATTTCTGGACTCGGTCATAACTACCCGGCCCTTACTAGGCTCGGTCATAACTACCCGGCCATTATTAGGCTCGGTCATAACCCAACTGATCGGTGGTTGCACAATAGGTGTCGTACCCGGCCGACTATAGCGCGGCACGGTATGGTAAAATAGATACACATATATATATATATATATGGTGCACGTCATGCATTGCGAATTTATTTATGACTTGAGTTCTTGACTTGTTACAATTATCACCCCTTCTTTCTCGTGGAATTAAGAATACCTTTTTAACAATATAATTATGGGACTCAAGGACTTCCGTCAACATTGTTACCACGAGGCAAGAATAATCATTCCATAGAGGGAAACACAACATAAGCAATACTAGCTTCTAAGAATAGAATGTTCTTTGGGGCTCATTCGAGGCATTGTATTCAATAGGAATCGTGCAAAGAAAGAACGGTATAGTCTTACATACCTGGAACTTATTGCGTCGGTTCTCAAGCTACGATAATTGCCACAATTCTTTCATCTACAATTAACTAACAGGTCAACGGTTACTCACTACGCACGATGGCTATCATAACCAAATTCCCAAATTTCACGTGGTGACTCTTTACACCTTTCTCCCCTTACTTCGTTAAATGTATTTACAGCACATGCAACCTATTTACAATCCTCAATAATCATGACCCATTTCGTTTAACTCTACTTATTTTGATTTAATGGCTTCTAGTCATACTATCATCAATTCTTAGAGGCATGCAACCACCTATCACGGATATTTAGGGGAGAACCACATGAAAGGGAGTAGTAGCTTACCTTGCATGTGAGTTATTTGACCTTCTTCTTCTATTCCTCAATTTCTAGGCTCTTGACTTCAATGTGGGTTTGTAAGGAAGGGAAAATTCAGCTAGGGTTTCCCTTAGTTCTCCAATTCCTCACTTCCTTCTTCAATTTAGTGTTTGCAAGCGAGGGATTTGGTTGTTTTGATGTGGGGGCTTTGAGAGAAGTCTTTTGGGGCTTTCTGCTATGTTCAGACTTAGAAAAATGAAGAAGGGGCGGGTTTTGGGTCCCTTTTATAGGCCTAGGTGTAAGTGGCACATGGACCTGAAAAATGTCAGAAATGCGATCGCAAACCTCCCGTAGACAGGGTATGCAGTTCGCATTTCGGTCGCAGATCTCACCTCAAAAATCTGTTGCACTATGCGGCGCAGAAGGGACCAGAATGCGGTTCGCATTTCCAAAATGCGATCGCATTCTGGTCGCATTTTAGACATTGGTTTAGTCCAGTGTTCTGCCTCTTTCTGTGATGGGGGTTTCAATTATGCGGTCCGCATTTCAGTTCTGCGGTCCGCATTCTGGACGCATTTTTGACACAGCTTCAGCCCAACACTCTGTTCCATTCTGCGATGGAACATGTCACTTATGCGGTCCGCATTTTTGACCGCCTTTTGACACTTTTGTTCTTTTTCTTAACTTTAAACCATTTTCCGAGTTCTTGGTTCCTTTTACGTAAACTACCCTTTGGCATAATTAAATGTACGTATTTTACAGGTTGTAACACTCTCCCCCCCTTAGGAACATTCGTCCCCGAATGTATGGATCTATGAAAGGTAATATTACAGGGGGAGGGGTTTTAGATTTCATAGGCTTCGTTCGGACGCCACCATCCCAGCATTAAATGAAAGGTAATTATGAGCTTCCGATTTACCTCATGGAAACGCTTCTCCCTCCAACGCGTTCTGCATCCCCTTGGTATTTCCACTATCATCTACCTTCCGGAACAGGTACGGGTATTTAGTTTTCATCTCTTCCTCTGCTTCCCATGTCATTTCTTCCATGTCCCTGTTTCTCCACAATACCTTGACCGAAGCCATCCTTTGTTCTTAGTTTGCGAACCTGTCGGTCCAATATGGCCACGGGTGTTTCTTCGTAGGTCAGATCCTCTGTGATCTGTATGTCTTGGATGGGAACGACCCGAGAAGGGTCTCCGATACACTTCCTCAATATGGACACATGGAATACCGGATGGACAAATTCCATTTCGGATGGTAGTTCCAATTTATATGCAGCTTTTCCAATTCGGCGAAGAACTTGATATGGACCGATGTACCTCGGGCTCAATTTACCTTTCTTCCCAAAACGCATGACACCCTTCATGGGGGAGACTCTCAGGAACACCCAATCGCCAACTTGAAATTCCAAATCACGACGTCGGACGTCGGAATAGGACTTTTGCCTGCTCTGTGCAGTCTTCAATCGTCCCTGTATTAATCGTACTTTATCAACGGCTTGATGGACCAAATCCGGCCCATATAGTTCCGTTTCACCAACTTCGAACCACCCAATTGGCGATCTACACTTCCTCCCATACAATTCCTCATATGGGGCCATTTTAATGCTGGAGTGGTAACTGTTATTGTACGCAAACTCTATAAGTGGGAGATGATCGTCCCAACTACCTTGGAAATCTAGGACACATGCTTGCAGCATATCTTCTAATGTCTGAATGGTACGCTCAGCCTGCCTATCAGTTTGTGGATGAAAAGCTGTGCTGAGATTTATCTGCGTACCCAAACCTTTCTGAAAAGATTTCCAGAAGTTAGCTGTGAATTGGGCTCCTCTGTCCGATATAATGGACATTGGTATCCCATGAAGCCTAACGATTTCCTTGATGTAGAGCTTTGCATAATCTTCAGCTGTGTAGGTTGTCCTAACTGGTAGGAAGTGAGCACTCTTGGTAAGCCGATCCACTATCACCCAGATAAAGTAGAACTTACGATTGTGCGAGGTAACACAAAAATGAAGTCCATGTTAATCACCTCCCATTTCCAGGTTAGAATTTCTATATCCTGAAGCAGTCCACCAGGTTTCTGATGTTCTGTTTTTACCTGTTGGCAATTTGGACACTGAGCTGCGAATTCTGCAATTGACTTCTTCATCCCATTCCACCAATACTGTTCCTTGGCATCATGATACATTTTGGTCGAGCCAGGATGGATGGAATATCTGGATTGGTGAATTTCCCTCATGATCCTCTCTCGCAAATCTGCTACATCAGGCACACACAATCGGCCTTGACACCTCAAGGTCCCATCTCCTGCGATCTCAAAATTTGAGACTCTACCTTGCTGGATGCCTTCTCTCAATTGCCTCAAGGTGGGATCTTCATATTGCCGTGCCTTTACCTCGGCCACGAGAGATGATTCAGAGGTGTTGTGTACAACCACACCTCCATCTTCGGAGTCTAGCAATTTGACTCTCATGCTGGCTAACTGATGAAGTTCCTTGGTTAAACTTCGCTTACCGGCTTCAATGTGTGCCAAACTCCCCATTGACTTGCGACTGAGAGCGTCGGCCACAACATTGGCCTTGCCCGGATGATACAATATCTCGACGTCATAGTCCTTCAGCAATTCAAGCCAACGTCGTTGCCTCAGATTTAACTCCTTTTGACTGAATATGTATTGTAAGCTTTTGTGGTCTGTGTAGATGTCGACATGGACACCATATAGATAGTGTCGCCAGGTCTTTAATGCATATACCACAACAGCTAATTCTAAGTCATGAGTCGGGTAATTCTTTTCGTGCTTCTTCAACTGTCTTCAAGCATAAGCAATCACCTTCCAATGCTGCATCAGCACACATCCCAAACCTACGCCAGAGGCATCACAGTACACAACATAACCTTCGATTCCCTCGGGAAGAGTAAGAACTGGAGCTGATGTTAATCGATCCTTCAGTTCCTGAAAGCTCCGCTCACAACTATCTGTCCATCAAAACTTGGTAGCTTTCTGGGTCAGCTTAGTTAACGGCGCGGATATAGAAGAGAATCCTTCTACAAACCGCCTGTAATATCCTGCTAACCCCAAGAAGCTACGGACTTCTGATGGTGTAGTAGGCCTTGGCCAATTCTTGACTGCGTCGATCTTTTGAGTATCGACACTGATACCTTCATCCGATATCACGTGGCCTAAGAATTCCACTGAATTCAGCCAAAACTCACATTTGGCGAGCTTCGCATATAGCCTGTGGTCCGAAGGGTCTGCACTGCTATTCGCAAGTGACCCACATGCTCTGCCTCTGAGCGGGAATATACCAAGATATCATCAATGAATATCACCACGAACACATCAATCTTGGAGAAATATCAAGCTCCTTAGAGCTGGTCGAACAGGTCATCAATCCTTGGAAGTAGATATTTGTTCTTTATAGTGACCTTATTCAACTGACGATAATCGATACACATTCGTAACAATCCGTCTTTCTTTCGCACGAACAGGACTGGTGCACCCCAAGGTGAAGTGTAGGCCTAATGAAGCCTTTATCCAACAAGTCCTTCAACTGTACTTTCAATTCCCGCAATTCTGCTGGGGCCATTCTATACGGAGGAATAGAAATTGGATGAGTGTCGGGCAACACATCGATGCCAAACTCGATATCTCTTTTAGGAGGAAGACCTGGAAGTTCATCTGGAAAGACATCTGGAAATTCGTTGACTACCGGAATCGTCTGTAGGATAGATGGCTCCGCCTTCGCGTCCATGACGCGAACAAGGTGGTAGATACAACCTTTAGAGATCATCTTACTTGCCTTGAGGTAGGAAATAAACCTACCTTTCGGCGTAGCAACATTCCCCTTCCATTCAAGGACGGGTTCGCCAGGGAACTAGAATTTAACCACCTTTGTATGATAATCGACACTGGCATAACATGATGCCAACCAGTCCATCCCCATTATCACATCAAAATCGATCATTTCTAACTCAATTAAATCTGCCGATGTTGGACGATTACAGATCGTCACCGTGCAACCTATATATACCTTCTTGGCAATTACGGAATCTCCTATTGGAGTGGATACCACAAAGGGATTGCTTAGTAATTCGGGTGCAATATTAAATTTGTCAGCCACAAGGGGAGTAATATAAGATAGCGCGGACCCGGGATCAATCAAGGCATACACATCACGAGAAAGCACCGATAATATACCTGTGACAACATCCGGAGATGACTCAAGGTCCTGCCGGCCCGCTAGCGCATATATTCGGTTTGGAACAGCGCTTGGGCCCGGCATTGTACCGCTGCCTCCCCCACGAACTGCTGGCTACTGAGGACCTCGTACTGGAGGTCGAATAGATAATGAAGAGCCAGACACAGATCCGGTTGGCTGAACCATACCACCACCTCTCCTATTAGGACAATCCCGCATCATATGGCCAGGCCGTCCGCAGTAATAACATCCATCCGAACCTCGACGGCAAGGCCCGAAGTGGGTCCTACCGCACTGCTCACAACGAGGCATGGAAGATCTCATATTAGTAGCTCTGTGATATGGCGAGCTTGATGCTCGCGAGTTCTGAAACTGTCGAGGGGCACCAGACACAGGTGGTGTTGAGCTCCTCGAAGAATGGGGCCTCATACTACTTCTGGAATCTCCAGAATACCCTGCCACCCTTGACCTCTTACGCTGGTCCCTATCCTGCTCCCTATCTACCCTTTGTTGGCGCTTACGATCCTCCAATGTCTGGGCATAAGCCTGGATACGAGAAATATCCATGCCCTCTATCAAGGATGCCGTAGTGCACTCATTTATCAAGTGGGGCCCCAATCCGTTCACAAACAGATGGACCCTATCGCCCATCTCGGCTACCGTGTGGGGAGCATACCTTGCCGAAGAGTCAAACTGCATGTTGTACTCTCGTACGCTCATATTACCTTGCTTAAGGTTCAAGAATCTGTCAGCTCTGGCCCGTCGTACTTCAACAGGTAGGTAGTGACGAAGAAATGCTTCAGAAAATTCATTCCACACAGGTGGGGGAGCACTTGGACCCCTGGATCTTTCCCATGCATCATACCAGGAGACTGTTAGATCTCGTAACCGATAAGAAGCCAACTCAACTGCCTCTGTATCACTAGCATGCATAACCCGCAATGTGCGGTGAATCTGGTCAATAAAAGATTGCGGGTCCTCCTTGGGATCTGACCCAGTAAATACTGGAGGATCTAGGTTAATAAATACACGAACTCTGGTACTACCCGGTTTATCAGCATCACCGGTATTCTGCCTCTGTGTCTGAGAAGCTACCAAACTAGTCAACAACTGGACCGCGGTTCGCAAGTCGTGGTCTGCAGCGTTGGAAGAAGGGACTGGGGAAGCTGGGCGGCTTCTGATATCCCCCGGGGGAGGAGGAGTAGAGGAAGTCTGAGAAGGCGTCTCACTTTGGCCTTCCATCATGTGGGGCACCTGACTGGTCCCCTCTCCGGCATTCATGTCAAGCCGTCTACTATTGGTTTGCTTCCTAATCGAAGGCATCACTGTAGGAAAACAAGGCAAGCATTAGAGGTGAACACTTACGACTTACTTAGCTCTAAGCACGATCTAGATTCAAAAGGAAGGTAACATTCCTAAATGTCAGGTAGCCTCTTGATTATAAAATGTGGCGCGCAACACACTTATAATCAAGACCCTACAAGACACGGCTCATAGACAATTCCTAGGACACGACCTTGCTCTGATACCACTTCTTGCCACGCCCCGCCCGGCGGGCCCGCGACACGGGCACCGGACCCTGCTTGCAGAGTACCGGCGAACCCTTCGTCACCATTAACTCATTTGCTCTCTTTTACTTATTATTTCAAACAAAAAGATCATTAAATTGAGCCGCCACCGGAGACATTCTCTGTGCACATACATATATATATACAAATTCGTGGAAGCGCATTATCATGTTTTAGACATAGGGTTTACAAACATACATACCCAACATTTGCCTACATACGACTGACATTGTCTAATGAGCCTCTATGAGAATAACACGAAGCATCCTACGTCGGAACAGGGCCCCGACATGCCCAAAATGTCTCTAATATAAGCATACCAAAATGTAGCAAGTCCGAAGGATGAATCTTGCTAGTGTCAGCTGGACTGGTAGTGTACTGTGGTGGGGGAGCTCCGTCAATCAATCTATTGGGACCTGCAGCACGATATGCAGCGTCCACAAAGTAAAGGACGTCAGTACGGAAAATGTATTGAGTATGTAAGACATGAAACACAATATATGAGCAGTAATATAGACATCAAGATAGAAACATATAACTCGTAACAAAGGAATTGCCTCCGAGGGCGGCTAACCATAACACATAGTAATATTCATATCTAATTACCTGCTTCCATTTCATCATTGTTACATTGCTTATTTCCATCATTACAGCATTATACTATTACCTTTGCAAGTTTGCCATTTCAAATACATTCACATCACCGGGTGCGTTACGTAATAGTTACCCTAACCCACTATCTGCGCCACTGTGGGCTTGTCATTCTCATATTCATTTAATGTTACCGAAATCGTTTACATAACCGTTACCTCATACAATCACACACATGCCTCCATGGGCTCATAATCATACCCGGCCATTTCTGGACTCGGTCATAACTACCCGGCCCATACTAGGCTCGGTCATAACTACCCGGCCATTATTAGGCTCGGTCATAACCCAACTGATCAGTGGTTGCACAATAGGTGTCGTACCCGGCCGACTATAGCGTGGCTCGGTAGAGTAAAATAGATACACATATATATGGTGCACGTCATGCATTTCGAATTTATTTATGACTTGAGTTCTTGACTTGTTACAATTATCACCCCTTCTTTCTCGTGGAATTAAGAATACCTTTTTAACAATATAATTATGGGACTCAAGGACTTCCATCAACATTGTTACCACGAAGCAAGAATAATCATTCCATAGAGGGAAACACAACATAAGCAATACTAGCTTCTAAGAATAGAATGTTCTTTGGGGCTCATTCGAGGCATTGTATTCAATAGGAATCGTGCAAAGAAAGAACGGTATCGTCTTACATACCTGGAACTTATTGCGTCGGTTCTCAAGCTACGAAAATTGCCACAATTCTTTAATCTACAATTAACGAACAGCTCAATGGTTACTCACTACGCACGATGGCTATCATAACCAAATTACCAAATTTCATGTGGTGACTCTTTACACCTTTCTCCCCTTACTTCGTTAAATGTATTTACAGCACATGCAACCTATTTACAATTCCTCAATAATCATGACCCATTTCGTTTAACTCCACCTATTTTGATTTCATGGCTTCTAGTCATACTATCATCAGTTCTTAGAAGCATGCAACCACCTATCACGGATATTTAGGGGAGAACCACATGAAAGGGAGTAGTAGCTTACCTTGCATGTGAGTTATTTGACCTTCTTCTTCTATTCCTCAATTTCTAGTCTCTTGACTTCAATGTGGGTTTGTAAGGAAGGGAAAATTCAGCTAGGGTTTCCCTTAGTTCTCCAATTCCTCACTTCCCTTCTTCAATTTAGTGTTTGCAAGCGAGGGATTTGGTTGTTTTGATGTGGGGGCTTTGAGAGAATTCTTTTGGGGCTTTCTACTATGTTCAGACTTAGAAAAATGAAGAAGGGGCGGGTTTTGGGTCCCTTTTATAGGCCTAGGTGTAAGTGGCACATGGACCTGAAAAATGTCAGAAATGCGATCGCATACCTACCGTAGACAGGGTATGCGGTTCGCACTTCGGTCGCAGATCTCACCTCAAAAATCTGTTGCACTATGCGGCGCAGAAGGGACCAGAATGCGGTTCGCATCGCATTCTGGTCGCATTTTGGACATTGGTTTAGTCCAGTGTTTTGCCTCTTTCTGCGATGGGGGCGTCAATTATGCGGTCTGCATTTCAGTTCTGCGGTCCGCATTCTGGACGCATTTTTGACACTGCTTCAACCCAACACTCTGTTCCATTCTGCGATGGAACATGTCACTTCTACAGTCCGCATTTGTGTTATGCAGTCCGCATTTTTGACCGCCTTTTGACACTTTTGTTCTTTTATTTTTTATTGATGTCAATTAGCGAAATTTACATGATCGGAGGGGGACATAAACCTTACCTCCCCAAAAAAGTACATGTACCTTGACTCATAGGTACAAGAGCAATGACAATTGTTAAGGAGGTTTCTTTCTAAATGTACATAAAATATTAATTGTGTCCGACCTAGTTTAAAGTAATGAATATCCATCTTATAAAGTTGGTGGATATTCATCTGTACAAAGTCAAAGTGAACTACTTCTAGGTCAGTCGTCCTAGTCATATGTGTTGCCATGTTTACAAAAAAGTTGGGGACTAAATCGACTTTCCTAATTATATGTACTGCTGTTTCCATTTGCTTGGTGCTGCATGCTGTGTTGTGGAAGCCATTTGCATTAACTTGATGTGTTGTGGTATCTGCATTTTGCTTTTGTCTCTGCCAGTTCTGTTCTGATGTGGTGTCCCTTTGGGGCAGTTGGTGATTCTTCCAGTTTGTTGTAGTGTTCTGGTTTTGGATGTTCTTCTTCTTTTGTGTACTGCTGCATTTGCACTGATTATTGCTGTTGAGTCTGCTTGCTGCTTTTTCTTTTGGTGATTGGTGGCTTGATTCTTGATCTTGCTGCTGCTGATAATGAGAATTGTTTTTGTTGAGGTTGTTGTGCATTGTTTCTGTTGTCTTTCCTGTTTCTGAGCTGCTGGCATTGTTGTTTTTTCTGTTGCATTCATCCTTTGATGATTTGGTGCTGTGCGTATGAGTGCTTGTGAAGTCAGTGAGAAGGGGGTCATATGAGGAGTAACAGCTGTTTAGAAAAGGTGATTGATGCAGTTGCAATAGATTGAGCGCCAAAGACGCTAATACCACACAAAGCAATTGCGCCAATAACCTTATCATGTAAAAACAGATGTCCATGAAGCTGATTTCCTGATGTTTGTCTTTTGTGTCCCTATTGATTGCTTTTTGCTTGTCCTTTAGTTGTTGTGTGTGCAGAGTTGACCAACCAGGTAGAGGTGCTTTCATTGTCTGCCTGCTTGGTAGTTCCAGTGAGCTTGATTGTTGATGATGGTATAGTTGAATGATGAAGAGTGCTGTTGTTTGCATTGTTTTGATCAGAGTTGCTGCTGGGTTGTTTCTGGAGTGTTGCTGACTTCTTTGCTGCTGTGTGTGTTTCCAACTGAAGGTGCTGATGAGAGTGTTGCTGATTCTGCTGAGACTGTCCTCCCTGGGGTGTTCTGATTTTGCTGAAACTCCTGCCAGTTTCTTCCTCAATGGGAGCTTTCTTAGTGATGTACCTGTTATATTTTCCTTGTTGCCATTGTGTGATGGTGTCGGAATGTACTGCCTATACAATTTTATCACACCTCCAGGTTGAGCATGATAACATGCTAATACCACTGGATGGCGCTCTAATATTGTATAGGTAGTATTATCCTTCTCGTCAATGTGGCTCTGTGCAAACAATAATATACATATATGTATCTGATCCAATTCACTCTTGCAGTCTGCTGTAGTCTCATATTTCCATCTCTCTGAAGTGAATGTAGTTATGATCAGTACTTCCTTCTGTTTCACAAAGCATCTTCCTCGAATAGTATGTGGTTTCAGTCTATCAATGGTCGACCAAATCAGATCATTCTTCTTCCTTGCATCTATGTTTGTTCCTATCTTCTCCTCCCTTCCAGTGGAATGAGCACATTGTACTAATACCACCAGCTGAAAGTTTGTCGAAGAGTAGGGTATATGTACATTTTCTGTTCCTTTGTTATCATTTGCAAATTTGAGTAAACTGCTCCTTATAGGTGTTCCAATCCATTGCTGTCTGGTGCAAATAGTCAGCCAATTCAAAACATTCTTGGTCCTTGTCGAGGAGTAGAGCATAGCTAAGTTTTCATTCCAAGTTCCTGCAAAACAGTAAAGGTTAGCATCAATCTGTTTCATCCCTCCAAAAGGTGCCTTTCCAATATGGCAGTGTTGCCTTCCCAGAATCAGAGAGCATCCAAGTGATCTTGCTGCTCGAGTATGCAGAGACATCCCTTCATTTGCTGAGTAAAGCATAGCTAAGTTTTCATTCCAAGTTCCTGCAAAACAGTAAAGGTTAGCAGCAATCTGTTTCATCCCTCCAAGAGGTGCCTTTCCAATATGGCAGTGTTGCCTTCCCAGAAACAGAGAGCATCCAAGTGATCTTGCTGCTCGAGTATGCAGAGACATCCCTTCATTTGCTGACGATGATTTGTCTCTATCTTCTCCCTGCTGTTTGTTTTTGACGATCAGCTGCTGCCCAGAGGTAAGTTTCTGCTTTGCCCTTTCCCTTTTGTATCTTTGATAGCATTTATAGGCTTTGAGCAGGATGCTTCTTATGATCAAAGTGTGAGGCCTCATATGCATTGCCAGGCTGTTTCCAGTTCCACACTTATTTATCCAAGAGAAGTTCCTGCAAAAGAGAAGAACAGTTGTTTGGATAGTGTCTCCAGAGAGCTGTTTTCCCAGTAGCACCAGATTGTCTGTCCTTCCCCTTTCCTGTCCCCTGCTACTTGTCAATGAAGCCTGCAGCAACATGAGTGCAATCAACTATTTGCTATCAATAGGAACTGGTTTGGCATATTGGAANGGTGCTGTGCGTATGGGTGTTTGTGAAATCAGTGAGAAGGGGATCATATGAGGAGTACCAACTGTTTAGAAAAGGTGATTGATGCAATTGCAATAGATTGAGCGCCAAAGACGCTAATACCACACAAAGCAATTGCGCCAATAACCTTTTCATGTAGAAACAGATGTCCATGAAGCTGATTTCCTGCTGATTGTCTTTTGTGTCCCTTTTGACTGCTTTTTGCTTGTCCTTTAGTTGTTGTGTGTGCAGAGTTGACCAACCTGGTAGAGGTGCTTTCATTGTCTGCCTGCTTGGTATTTCCAGTGAGCTTGATTGTTGATTATGGCATAGCTGAATGATGAAGAATGCTGTTGTTTGCATTGTTTTGATCAAAGTTGCTGCTGGGTTGTTTCTGGAGTGTTGTTGACTTCTTTGCTGCTGTGTGTGTTTCCAATTGAAGGTGCGAGTGTTGCTGATCTGCTGAAACTGTCCTCCATGGGGTGTTCTGATTTTGTTGAGACTCCTGCCAGTTGCTTCCTCAAGGAGAGCTTTTTCAGTGATGTACCTGTTATGGATATTGTATAGGTAGTATTATCCTTCTTGTCAATGTGGCTCTGTGCAAACAATAGTATACATATATGTATCTGATCCAATTCACTCTTGCAGTCTGCATATTTCCATCTCTCTGAGGTGAATGTAGTTTTGATCAGTGCTTCCTTCTGTTTCATAAGGCATCTTCCTCGAATAATATGTGATTTCAGTCTATCAATGGTCGACCAAATCAGATCATTCTTCTTCCTTGCATCTATGTTTGTTCCTATCTTCTCCTCCCTTCCAGTGGAATGAGCACATTGTGCTAATACCACCAGCTAGAAGTTTGTCGAAGAGTAGGGTATGTGTACATTTCCTGTTCCTTTGTTATCCTTTGCAAACTTGAGTAAACTACTCCTTATAGGTGTTCCAATCCATTGCTGTCTGGTGCAAATAGTCAGCCAATTCAAAACATTCTTGGTCCTTGTCGGGGAGTAGAGCATAGCTAAGTTTTCCTTCCAAGTTCCTGCAAAACAGCAAAGGTTAGCAGCAATCTGTTTCATCCCTCCAAGAAGTGCCTTTCCAATATGGCAGTGTTGCCTTCCCAAAATTAGAGAGCATTCAAGTGATCTTGCTGCTCGAGTATGCAGAGACATCCCTTCATTTGCTGACGATGATCTGTCTCTATCTCCTCCCTGCTGTTTGTTTTTGACGATCAGCTGCTGCCCAGAGGTAGGTTTCTGCTTTGCCCTTTCCCTTTTGTATCTTTGATAGCATTTATAGGCTTTGAGCAGGATGCTTCTTATGCCCAAAGTGTGAGGCCTCATATGCATTGCCAGGCTGTTTCCAGTTCCACACTTATTTATCCAAGAGAAGTTCCTGCAAAAGAGAAGAACAGTTGTTTGGATAGTGTCTCCAGAGAGCCGTTTTCCCAGTAGCACCAGATTGTTTGTCCTTCCCCTTTCCTTGTCCCCTGCTACTTGTCAATGAAGCCTGCAGCAACACAAAAAAAATTCACTATTTCAACCAAAAAAAAAAAAAAGAAGCCTGCAGCAACATGAGTGCAATCAACATTGTTTCAGTTGCTGTCAATAGGAACTGGTTTGGCATATTGGAAGCAGCAGGAGGTGTGGTTTGTGCATTGTATCTCATTGCAACACTATGGTGTTTCCTCCTTTCCAGAATAGCTTTGCTGCTCCAGTCTTGCTGTCTGGTTCTCTTCTGTGATGTTTCAGTGTTGTTTTCATATCCCTGCACATGAAACAAATTAGTTAGAAAGGGTAGTTGTATCATATTGCGTAGCAGTCTCATTTTATGATTTAAGGATTTTCACTGGGTAGGGGTATTGCAGCTTGTCTGCGTTCAAAATTCTTTTCCCAGTAGGGTCAAGTTGATTGAAGTGGTGGCATTCAATTCTTCCAAAGATAAGGGCATGATTAGCAATGTGATCAGCAAGCTTGTTGCCTTCCCTATAAGTGTGTGATATTCTCAGTTCCAGAGAGTCTTTGAGATGAAGAATCTCCTCTATCTGCTCAGCTATACTCCAAGGAGGGTCCCATTTGCAGTTGATTATATTGCTTAGAAGCATAGAATCAGTTTCTAGCCAAATCTTAGTGATGTTATGTGAGTTGGAGTATCTCAACGCTTCTAAGATTGCTAGTGTTTCTGCATCTGTGTTAGTTCCTGGCATGCATTCAGTCCCTAGGGCATATATAAGGTCCCCCTCCTCATTTCTTACACAGTAACCAATGGAGCTTCTTCTTGGGTTTCCTCTTGATGTTCCATCCGTATTGATCTTTACCCATCCTATTGATGGAGGCACCCAGGTGACCTTTTTGTAGTCCAGCTTTGGGGTGTGATTTTCTAGCTTCTGGATAAGGTCTTGCCATTTATGTGGAGCATTGAATCCTGGCTTCCTTGTATGTACCAAATTCTGCAGGGTTGTGGAGATTTGATATATTACTCTGCCAATTGTGACTGATTCCCCATGTTTGTGACTGTTTCTCCTTTTCCATAATTCCCATATGATGCATGTTGGAATTGCTTGTATTATTGGTTTCAATCTGTTGACCGTTTGTGCGGTCCAGCATCTTATTATGGCTTGATGGAAAGTTAGATCCTTAGTTGGGATTCCTGCTGCTTGCATGAAGTATTTCCAGACTTTACTGGCAGTATTTGATGTGTAGAAAAGATGAGTGATGCTTTCCTCTTTTGGTTCGATGCAACACCAGCATTTTGAGGGGAGTTGGTATCTCCACCTTTTAAGAATGTCATCAAGTGGTATATTGGCTTTCCAGACTCTCCACATGAAGAATGCAATTTTGAACGGGAGCCCTTTCACTCAAATCTTCTCATATGCCAGTTTTGGATCCTCCCTTTTCCTTAAGCATTCCCATGCCGATTTGACTGTGAAGTGGCCTTGATTCTGGAGCATCCAGAAGGGAATGTCCATCATGTTTGCTGCCCCAGATTGAGTTTACAATGTATTCTACCCATTCCTGAGGCAGGTGAGCTGTGAGTTGTTGAAGATCCCCAGTTTTCACTTTGTATCGTGTCATTCACATTTTGGATTGTTTCATCTATGGGAAAATCCGGTGGGGCTCCCAATCTGTTCTAATTGTCATACCAGAAAAGTGAGGACCCCATTTTCAGTTGCCAGCCAATTTGGTGCTCAATGATATCTCTGCATTCTAGCATCTTCTTCCAGACCTATGATCCTTTCCTCAATTGGACCGTTACTGCATTATGTGTTTTGCAGTATTTCTGTGATGGCACTCCATAGGCTAGGTTTTGTTCTAAAGTTCCACCAAAGCTTGCAAAATAAAGCTTTTGACATATCGTGCAGTGATCTGAAGCCTGCTCCTCCTTCTTCTTGTGGTAGACATAGATTGTCCCAAGATGACCAGTGTCTGCTGGTGCCCCCAGTTATGCTACTCCAGAAAAATTGGCCAAGTAGCTTATGTATATTGTTGATCACTTGTTTGGGAGGATTTACTGCTGATAGGAGATGTATTGGCATGCTTTGCAGGACATGCTTGATCAAAGTGGATCTTCCTCCTATGGAGAGTAGTTTCCCTTTCCATGACTGCAGTCTGTCTTGAATTTTGCTCACAATGGCTTGGTAATAGATGATCTTCTTTCTTGAATAGAAGATAGGGCAGCCCAGGTATGTGAAAGGGAAGTTCTGCCTTCCAATTCCTGTGATTCTTTCTGTTCTTTCTTCTATGGCAGTTGTGACCGAGTGATGCATATAAGTGGCTGATTTATTCTTGTTTATTAGCTGTCCAGAAGCTACTTCATATGCCTTTAGTGTGTCCATGATCATGTGTAGAGTGTTGGCTTCTGTTGATGAGAAAATGATCATGTCGTCCGCATATGCTAGGTGATTGATTCTCGGACTTCTCCTTGGCATTCCAAAACCTTTGAAGCATTTGTTTGAGTGCAGTGAATTTAAACCTCTAGAGAGTGCTTCTACAGCAATGATGAAGAGGGTAGGAGATAAAAGGGTCTCCTTGCTTGACTCCTCTTGTTGATTTGAAGAAACCTCTTGGTTGACCATTGACGAGGATTGAATACCAATTGTTGTTTAGTATGTCCATGATCATACCTATGAAGGTTTCATCAAAACCCATTTTCCTGAGGACCTTTCTATATACAACCAAGATACTCTGTCGAATGCCTTGGTCATGTCCAGTTTGATGATCACATTTGGTCCTGCCTTGAGTCTTTTCCCTATTTCAGCAATGATTTCCTGTGCCAGGATGACATTCTCCACTATTGTTCTGCCTCTCACAAAGCCCGATTGTTCCTGTGAGATTAGGGATGGAAGGATGGGCAGCAGTCTTTCATGTAAGATTCTTGAGAAGACCTTGTTGATGAAGTTGCTCAGGCTTATTGGCCTTAGATCCGAAAAGGTTTCTATTTCTTTCTTCTTTGGGATCAAGATCAGGTTTGTGTGTGTTATGCACTTGGGGAGTGGTCTGCCTGAAAAGAAAGCTGAGACCATATTTTGAATGTCCTCTCTGATTATTTCCCGACATGACTAAAAGAAGTCTCCCGTGAATCCATCTGGACCTCCTGCACTATCTTTATTTAGGCTGAAAATTGCATTTTTTGTTTCTTCAAGGGTAGGAATTCTGTTGAGTTCCTCATTGTGCTGTGGGGTTATTATCTGTTGGATGTTAGCCAGAATGCTGAAGTCTGTGGGTGTGTTCTATTCCGTGAATTGATCTTTGTAGAAAGATATGGTTTCTTCCACTATCTGTTCCTGTTCTTCCAACCAGATGTGTCGCGACCCAACCTAGGGGGCCCGCGACCGGGCACCGGACCCTGCTTGCAGAGTACCGGCGAACCCTGTGCATGACTACCCTTATTATTCGTAAGGTGTACCATACTTGCCTGGGCGGCGATAACAACACTAATCCTGCTAACAATAATGACGTCAACCTGTCACCAAAACATATCATACCATAACATGCATTCACCCACAACATAACCAACTGGGCTATATACAAAACCGTACAACGAAATACATACGATGCCAACAAGGCGACATAATTACACATACACATAGCCCAACTCTTGTCTATACATACACTGACTTCTTGTCTAATGAGCCTCTATGGAATACATACAAAATACTTAGTCGGAACAGGGCCCCGACATGCCCAAAAACATCTATACAAACACATACCCAAGTATAGCAAGTCCGAAAGATGAATCTTGCTATTTCTACTTATCTGGTAGCCTACTGTGGAGGAGGAGCTTTACCTGTCAATCTATTTGGACCTGCAGCACGATATGCAGCGTCCACAAACAAAGGACGTCTGTACGGAATATGTACTGAGTATGTAAGACAGGAATACAACTGAAAGCAATAACATAAACAACATAATAGGAGTATACAACTCATAATACTGGGATTTACCTCCGAGGGCAACATACCTTTAACATTTTCATTATGGAACTCATTTCCATCATTTCAGACATTTACGACATATTTCATTCTCACCAGCCTGTTAGTTTCATATATGTTCATTATATCAAAGGCATTAGGCATTCATTTCTTCATTTTACACCTGCTTTACTGAGGACTTCTTACTTTTAAGTATATCATTTCAAACACATTCATCATGTAGTCATTCTATTTATACAATCATCGTGCATACGTCCTTATAGGACCACAATCGATAATCAAGCCTCCGTGGGCTTCATAATCATTATTACAATTATCGTTATCACATACAATCACACACACATATGCCTCCATGGGCTCATAATCATATCATAACTGTAATCATAACCTTAACCTTACCCGGCCCTTTCAAGCTTGGTTATAATAGTGTATGCCTCTTAGGGCTCATACCAGGCCATATCAAGCTCGGTCACAATGATGTGTGCCTCTTTTGGCTCATACCCGGCCATATCAAGCTCGATCATAGTCGTGTGTGCCTCTTTGGGCTCATACCCGGCCACAACGGCTCGGTCATAACTACCCGGCCACAACGGCTCGGTCGTAAACAACTATCACAAGTTGGCTCATTCATTCACTTCTTCATTACATGGAATCATTCCAATTCAATCATATACAACCATACATATGCATTCAATTCATAATAACTCAATCATATACAATCATACATACATATACGTTCAATTCATAACAATTCATTCGCGCCTTACGTTCTTTCTTGTCATTCTTATTACTCTTCTTTCACGTAGTGACATAACACTTAGTTCTTTTATCAATTATACTCGTGGGATGACGTAATGTCAAACGGATAGCAACATATAGGAATCTTCATAAGAAAGGACAATACAAGCTCTCTTAGCTTCTAAGAGTAGAGTAATCTTTTGGGACTTCTTTGAGACATTATATTCGACAAGAATCGTGCAAAAGAAAGAACGGTATAGTCTTACATATCTGGAACGTATATCTAGAATCCGCTTCCAAGCTTATGGAAGTGCGTACAATCCTTTAATCTACAATTTAGGAACAACCCAACCATTACTTACTAGGCTTTATACTACTATTCATAATTTCCGAAGTTCATGAGGTCTTTTCCCTTAATTTCTTCCCTCTTAGACTTATTAAGCATTCTTATGACACATGCAATTCAAGATTGTTCATGACCCACTCCATTGGTGGTGTTTAGTTTAGACCCAAAGCTTCCCTTCCCATTTTTCATGGATTCTTACATGCATGCGATGGATTTCCAAGAATCCCTAAGTAAATGGGTGTAAGAACTTACCTTGCATGTTGATTAACTTATTTCCCTTCCTTGATTCTTTAATCTCTAAGTTTGCCTTTAATTTGGGCTTGCAAGAGGCAAGCTTCAGCTAGGGCTTCTTCTCACTTCGTCAATTTTATGCTTTCCTTCTTCAATTTCTTGTGTTTGGAAGAAGGGAAATCAATTAGGGCTTATGGGTTCTTTGAGAGAAGTTGTTTGAGAGCTTCTCAAATGTTTTGGGTCTTAAAAAATGGAGAGGGAACGAGTTTAGGTCCCTTTTATAGGTCAAAGAACCAGAAACTTAATTTCAACAAAAGTGTCAAATTCGCGACCCCTTACCCATCGCGAAATGGAAGTGCGGTTCGCACTTTGGTCGCGAAAATGCAATCTCAGGTTCTGCTTCATTTCGCGACGTGGGTGGCCATTTTCGCGGTTCGCTTTTTCATTTCGCGAACCGCATTCTCGTCGCTTTCCTCGCCTAAACTCTCTGCCTCAGTTCGCGATGCAGAAGGCTGATTTCGCGATTCGCTTTTCATTTCGCGAATCGCTTTCTCGTCGCTTTTCTTTGCCTCAACTTTCTGTCTGTGTTCGCAATGGACATGGTGATTTCGCGAACCGCTTTTCAGTTTCGCGGTTCGCTTTCTCGTCACGTTTTGGCATCTCCTTCAGCCCAGTTCTCTGCTTCAGTTCGCGACCCCTCTTGTCTAATATGCGAATCGCATATCTAAAAAGCGATTCGCATAATCCCCCTTTTAACGCTTTTTGTTCGTTTTGTTCTTTTTCTTAACATTTTTCAACACTTTTCAATATTTTCCAACTATTCTTCTTATTCTTAGGCCCATACACACTTACCACATTAGGCATAATCAAGTAGGTGAATTTACGGGTTATCACAAGATGCCAGCCTTGCTCTTGATTCCTTTTAGTTGGAGTCTCTTCCTTTTGCCCTTGACATGGTTGTGGAAGAATTTGGTGTTTCTGTCTCCGTCTTTGAACCAGGACATCCCAGCTTTTTGTTTCCAAAACTGTTCTTCTATTGCCAGGTGTTTTATCAGTTGTGCTTGTACTCTTTGTAGCCTTTCTCTATTTTCTGCCGTTGGTCTCTCTTCGAATTGCTTTTCGTGCACTAATACCACCTCCTCCATGCTGGCTATAGTCATGAAAATATCTACAAAGGTGACCTTGCTCCAGTTGGTTAAGCCTTTTTTGAGCTTCTTTAGTTTATGATTGAAAATGATGAATGGATCTCCTTGGAAGTCTGCTTTCCAGCTTTCTTTGACTAGAGCTTGGAAGTTTCATGCTTGGTCCAGAAATTGAGGAACTTGAAAGGCTTTTTGATCTTTATTGGTTCCTGATCAAAGTATATTAGCAGGGGACTGTGATCTGATCCAATCTTGCTAAGGTGGGTGATCTCTATTGTTGGAAAGGCATGTTGCAACGGTTGATTTGCTAGACATCTATCTAGCCTTTTGAAAATGCATTCCTCGTCTGCTCTGCCATTCCACCAGGTGAAAATACTTCCCTTGAAGCCCAAGTGTGTTAGACAACTGATGTTTATACAGTGATTGAAGTCATCAACTTCATTGAAAGGTACTGGGAGGCCACCATACTTCTCTTCCTGATCACATATGACATTGAAATCTCCTCCAATTAACCATGGGCAGGTGATTGTTTGTGATAAATCATATATTGAGTCCCACAGTTCAATTCTTTCTTCTGGCGTGCACTTAGCATAGACTAAAGTGAGGATTAGTTCCTCATTTGTCCCTGTGTGTGTCAGCAGCAAAGTGAGTTGCTGAATTGTGTCAGTGAGCACTGTGACATTGTGTGCATCTTCCAGAAAGGCCCATATTTTGTTCGACACATTTGCAAAAGCCTGCGTCATGCCAATTCTTCTCTTGTATTGCTCGAGCTTCTTGAATTGTTGTTTTGGTTCCATGATGCCGATGAATTCAAATTGATGCTTGTTATTGAGTGTGATCAGTCTTTCGAAAGCTTGCATTGTTTTGACTGACCTTATGTTCCAGATGATTGCTTTCATTGTTTTTTATTTAGGTAGGCAGGTGTTCTTTTGGAAAATATCAGCTTTGAGGCAGAATCACTGTTGTCTTTTGATTGGTTTTTTTGGTGTTTCCCTTTGCTATTTGATTTATTTGCTTGGACTGGTGATATGTCCCCTTGCCTTGCTATATTTCTGAAATTCTGTGAGCTGTCTTCGTCATCCAAGTCCCTTCCTATGGTGTCTGCCAAGTTGCTTTGGGTATTAGATGATGCTGGCATGCCTCTGGGCTTAAAGATTGCTTGCAATTGAGCTCTTAGAGAACTTGTTTTAATGTTTATGTCCTGGCCTGTGATTGATAGCTGCTGATTGTTATGAGGCTGATGTTTGTCATGTTCATTTGTATCCTCCTTCTCTTCCTGTATTCCATCTGGTAGTTCCTCATCTTCTGAGTTTTCTTCCAATTGTTCTGCCTATAGTTTCCCTGTGATTTGTTTTAATTGTTTTGTTGATCCTGCTTCTGCCTGATTTCTTTCTTCTGTCTTGTCTTTGTTCAGAAAATCCTGCTTTTTCCTTGTTGGGATTGATTACTGCCTGCTGTTGAGTGACTGCAAGTGTTTGCTTTGTTGTTGTAAGGTATTTGTGTCCTTAAGGTTGTCATGAAATCTTTCCCGGACCCATTGAGAAGTTGATTCCTCTATCCTTTCCTCTGTGCTGCTTATGCCTTCCGTGACCTCAGTTGATACTGTTTTATTGCTTTGATTCACTTTTCTGTTGCTGGTTTCTGCTGGCTCCAAGGATGTGTTTCTGCTGTTTTTATTTTTCCCTGCATCACCAAGCTCTTGTCCTGCAACTATTGCCTTGTCTGCTTTATGAACATCTCCCACAGCAGCTGTAACACTTGCATTGTCTGGTTTGTGAGTATTTCCTGGAGCAGCATTATTCTTTGAAGTTGAGGCCTTAGTGTGTTCGGCTACTTGTTGCTCCATGTTCAGTTTCCCCTCTTCTTTGCCTGATTCCTGCTCCAGCATAGTGAATTTATTTGTTACCAAAGTGTGCATTTCTCTGTTTTTTGCTCTGCTGGCCAAAGGGGCTGTGTGGATTGCTATTGTGTTAACTGCTTCCTGATTTCCTTCTCTGCTGCCAATCACTGCTATGCTATTGTCCAGATTTCCAAAGTCGAGTGCATCCAATTCCTTTGCAATCTGAACTGCTCCTTCTTCTTTGCCTGACATTATTTCTCCTAATTCTAGTAATTCGTCCTTGTGATTATCTTTTAGTTTATCAGTGTCTTGAGCAAGAGCTTCAAAGTTATTGGTTACCAGAATCTGCTGAGACTGCCTTTCCAAAGTGTGTTTCTGTTTTCCATTTTTTGTGCGAGTATCCTTATTATTTTGTCTATTATCTTTCACTTCTTTCCATTGAGGGCCGATATTACCAATAACCTTGCCGCTTGATAGAATCATCACTGGATCTTTTCCTGCTACTTCTTTTCCCTTTGATTTCTGGAGATCAACCTGCCTTTGTTCTTCAGCATTGTTTGCAATCAAGATTTCCGGATGAGCTTTCCAGCATTCTGCCATTTCATGTCCTTGAATTCTGCATTGTGTGCAGTATTTTGGGAGGTAGTCGTACTGTACTTTGACCCATTCAGTTCTGGTTTCCCCCGTCGATTCATTTTTAATGTCCAACCTGACTTTTTGGGGCAATTCTGCTAGCAAATCCACCAAGACTTCAACTCTTGCACAGCTCGGTCTTGTCTTATTCATTGTGGCTGCATCCAAGTGCAATGGTTTGCCAATCGCCGAGGCAAGGGAAAAAAGGCACTCTTTAACATAAAAGGTGGGAAGCAGATATGGGAAACAAATCCAAGCCATGGCCATTGACGTTTCTTCTCCGGACTTGAGCTTTGTGTCGTATATGAACTGTCGCATCTGATATTCGAGTCCATTTTTTGCTTTGAGGTAGTAGGTGCTTTTGGAAGTGATTTTTATGAAATCTTCTCACAGTGTTAGTCTGATGAGCACATGTTTTTCTCTGAAAAAGCCAATGTTCCACTCACCTCTGATTCCACACTGTATTGGTATGATTTTCCTCAGCTCTTGCAGGTCTGGCCACCCATACGAAAATTTACCCAGTACAGCAAATTGCAGGCCTTCAATGATATTCATCCCGGAAACCTCCGCTTCCGTGTATTTGAGAATTGGTTGTCCATGCATGTAGGTTATTTTCTTGATCGGAATCGGCTCTATTATTTTGCTAGTGTTTTTTTCTGCGCAGTTGTTTAGGGTTGTTGGTTTGAGGATTTTGGAGTAATCGAGTGTTTTGGGAGTGGGTGAGTTGGGATTTTGTGGTTGAAGTGTGTTTTGTGGTGGCCGGTCAGCCTGAGAGTCACCCGCCGGCGTCGCCATTGGAGGCGTGCTTCGAGTTTCTATGATTTCTCTCTCTATCGCCTTAAATCGCCAGAGCTCCGTGTTTCTCTCTCTTCGCAGGTTTAAAAAAAAGTTGCTCCACATGGAGTTAGGAACATAGTACAACAACTTATGTTTTAGCAATAACCTTCTGTTAGGGATGCTATTTGAGTAGTGCGTCTGGATAAAAGTTGTGATCGCTTAGATATGATTATGTATTTCTTCATGGTGATTAATAAAATAAATTTAATTACCAAAAAAAAGATCAATTTCCTTTTTTTTAAAAAATGCAAATATACTATTATAAAACAAAATTAGAGCAATATGAAAATAGAAGCAATTGAATTTTTCTAAAATATCTATTTAATATTATCTCTGAATAGTTCACAAAGTTTTAAATGACGTCCTAAAGTTGTACAATCAAAATTTTGATTTGAGAAATATATTTCTTACATCAAATTTGGTTTTTGAATCATTTGCAATGTATTCTAACTTTTTGATTCTTTTTACTTTCTTTCACTCCAATATTTTTTCTATATCATAATTCATTTGTTCACTTATATAGAATAAGAAGATCGAAAGAAACACTAATCATAATAAATGAAAAATAATGCCAAAAATTGAATTAAACATAGTTATATTTCTGTGGTGTTTGATCTCAGTTTTCATAATTAAATTTTATTGAAGTAGAATATTGTCATTTCAAATTTTTAAAATAAATAAATAAATAATGATTAAGCCAAGCGTATTAGGTTTTGGTGCTTATTATGGTTAGATTATAAACTGAGTAATAAATACAGCTTGGAGAAATAGATTATAAACTGAGTAATAATAGATCGTTTCTTTGAAGAAATTTTTTATATTTTAGAATAGACTGAGTCCCAACCCAAAAAGGTTACTTAGTCCTAACCCAAAATTATATTTATACCGGGTCCGGATCGGCAGTAAATCTCAATGCACATTTAGATGGAAGCCACATGTTCCTATAATAATTTAATGGCCAGATTTCATCGTGTGAACTTTTTGCTACATAGGAAAAAAATTGTAGAACCCAACACAAAGTAAAGGAAAAGCTCGCTATTCTGGTTTTTTTACTCCAAATTCAAAATCAGATTCAGTAGAAGAATCTCAAATCAATTGTATTGCTTTGAGCTCGCAAGGTTTTAAAATGGGTTAATGTTTACCTTAAATTTCGGATAACAAGTGAATTTTTATATGGTTTTAAGGATATGTGATTTAATTTGATACAAGTAATGAATAACATAACGGAAATTAAAATCAATAAATAAATGGAGAAGAGATGCAAACCACAAGCCTTGGATAATCCTGACCTTGACCGATTCTTTCAATGTGAATGGAACCAGATGAATAAAGTAATGTATAAAAATAATAAAAGATGTTTTCTTTTCTTTGTATTGATGATTTTCGTTAGATGCCCTTTGGACAATTACACTGCCCCTTTATATAGTTGGAGGATAATCTTTTATACAAGGTAAGAATCTATTTACTAAGTAAAATATCCCTTGATTTGCTGGCTCAACGGTCTTATTGATTGAAGCCGAGATTCCTGCCGTGATACTCACCCATCACAGATTTTCCGGTCCTTTTGTCATTCAAATTTGATGACCTGCCCTAGAACGTTTCCTTGAATCGAGCTCGATAGACTTATTTCGGTCATCCTGGCTTCGTACTCTGACTCAACGTCGTTTGGTCTCCACCCCGATTTATCGAGCCGTAACCATGATGGATACTAACCGTATAGAATCGAGCCCAATTTGACTATATATGGGCGGGCCCGAGTTCAACCTCATACAGATAGTCCCCTCGTTTTTCAAATAATGATGACGAGAAACGATGTGAGCCTCAACTTTTTGGTTATGATGAGTGACGACATATTTATGACGCGTGTGGCACGGAAGTCGAAACGTCCCATCAGAAGAACCGAACCATTATACTGATAAGTGACGGTGAAATTGTGACGTACGTGGTATGTATCGAAAATGTCTCATCAGAGACAAACCCCTGCAACATCAGGTACACGCCAATTAATGCTTCGCCGCTTTGGGACACGAGGCGCCGCTTTTGAGAGATCATAAATACCCCTCTTCATCTTCATGCTCAGCCATTTAAGTTGTGTGAAAAATAGCACCATTCCTTTCTTTAACCTCTCTGAAGTTTTCTCGCAAGTGACCTCCGTTTTGTACTTCTCTTTCACCTGCATCCTCTAACTTCTTTATCTTCTAACAACAATGGCGAAGACCTCTAAATCTGTACCTCAGAGGCAGACTCCTTCTTCCTCCCAACCCGTTGAAGACACTCAACCTGTTGATGTTGAGGAAACCGCAGCTGAGCCTCCTTTGAAGGCATTAGTACCAACCGGATGTTCAACCAGGGCAGACTTCAAAGTGGATAAGACCTCTTCAATACCGGGCCGATGCGAGACAGTTACGAGATACATTTGTTCGATTACGGACAAGGTCCTCAACAAGGTCAAGAAGGACTGTAACTGGATCGGCAAGTGTGTGGTCGTTCCCTCACCAGCGATCACCACCCACGTGGAGGGTTATTTAAGTGTTTACACTTACCCCTTCACGTTGGGTCCTTTGGACCCGGTCATCGTTGCCTTTTGTAAAAGGTATGAAGTGACTTTGGGTCAGATCCATCCTTCTTTCTGGAGAATAGTCATTCTCCTTCGTTTTTTTGTAAGCAAGATCGACGGTCATCCTTTTACCGTCGATCATCATCTACGGTTGTACAATCCCCGACTTTACCGAGGGGGATTAATAAAACTTGCTCGCCGGACAATCAAAGTCCCCTTCTCTAGCATCGATAAGGATAGAGATCAGGGCTGGTTGGGCCGATATGTTCGGGTGAAGACGTCGGAGCTGATCCCGGCCGAAGATATGCCTTTTCCCGAGAAATGGAACATGAACCATAAGTGTTTCCCTATCTCTCAATTTGTTCAATATTTTTCCCATCGTCACTTTAATAACCAATTTCATATGATGTAGCCGTATCTCGGATGCAGGCCGCGATTCCCCATCTGAAGGAATGGGTTGAAAAAATAGTGTCCCAGAGACCTTATTCAGAACGCGCTTGGCATGAGCTCTTGAAGGGTCGATGGGAGTCCCGACTCCATGGTGAGACAGGTTAAACTTGAGCTCAGCATTTTAGGTTATTGATTTCTAATTTGTTCCACTCTCCCTTTGCAGGTTTATCAAAGCACATTGAAATAAGGTCCGCATCCACAGGCGATGAGGTTCCCTGCGAGCCCCCTGCTTCGACGCAGGAGAAAGAGCAGAAGAGGAAAGAAACCCCCGGTTCTTCGGAGCCCGGAAAAAAGAGACCGAAAAAGAGAATAGCTCGCAAGCCCAAGGGAAATATTGGGGATTGAATATTGTCTTCGGACTCCCTTCGTCGATTGAGGGACGAGTCCGAAGAAGATGAAGATTTCGATTTTGTGGCGAGTGGGCCATCTCAAACTGAATGACGAGGAGTCCCCGAGCCGAGAGCTGATGAAACAGACCTTCATCGAGTCGGGGGCTCCGAAATGGGGGCAAGAACTGGGGCTTCTCCCGAGGCAAGGAGGGTTTCGCAGGGAGTCTTAGGCCCCATAGAGTTGATAGATTCTCCTTCCTTCTCGGAATCGACACTCAACGATGCCCAAGCAGCAAAAGAATATTCCCCGGGCGGGGGCCATGTACCGGAAGGCCCTTTCCGTGGTTCTTCAATGGCGTCGATTCGGCGTCCGCGGAAGATACCTTTGGGCTCGGCAACCTGGAAGTACCGAGGAAAAGTCCATCCACCGGCACGAGCGGGGTTTCTTTCGGCCCGAAGTTGGTCGACGGATTCCATGCTCCGAGTTCATACCCTGATCGAAAACGGATCATATCCTTTGCCATTCCTGAAGATGCTAAGGTCTTTTCCGTTCCTGTAGGTGTGGCCAGCCATCTTCGGTGTTTGGTGACCAAAGAAGATCAGGCCAAGATGAATGAAGTGGATGCATCCTGCTTGTTCAACGAAGCTCAACAGGCATTGAATAGGGTAATTTTCTGATAAGCCTTATCTGGTGTTTATTGTTTTGCACTTTAAAACTTTAGCTAACTGCAACATTTTCTTTTGTGTTTGCAGGCCTAGGTACTTCACCATGAGGCTTTCCTTCGCCACCGGGAAGAATCGGGATGCTGTGAGCGGCTCGAAGGGGAGATGATGAACCTTCGGGCCGAATTAGATCTCGTCCGGAAAGACAATTTCGGCTTGGTCGATCAGGTGGGGCAACAGCTCGATCAAATCAACCAACTCCGATCGGAGGTAAGCACGGCTAGAGCTGAAGCCGATGAATGGAGGAACAATACGGATCGGCTGGCTTCAGAAAAAGAGGCCTTCCATGCTTAGTTAGTTTCAGCAGAGGCTCAACTGGGGGAAGCAAATGGGAGGATCGAGGCTCTGACTAGGAGCACCGATGAACTCCAGTCTCAAGTCAGCGTGATTACCTCGGATCGAGATGCTATAACCAACGAGCTATGAATGGCTAAATCGGAGGCTGCTGTGATCAAAGCCGAGGCCGATGAGCTGGTGGCCCAGTACAAGGCCGATGCCAAGGCCGCTCAAGATCAATCAAGAAATATGGTTGATCACATGAATGGCAATCTTACCGGCTTGTCCTCGAGAAGATCCAAGCTCGAGGCTTTGATCTATTGGCAGGGAACGAAGATGCCAAAAAAGCCGAGATCGAAGCCAGAAGGTTAGCTTTCCCGGAGTAGGACAATTCTGAGAGCTTCGAAGAATGAGGCGTCCCTTTCTTTTCCTTTCTTTTGTTATGTAAAGAAATGTCAACTTTTGTAAATATACTTCGTTGCATATATAAAAGAAAAAACTTTTTTCTTTCCTCCTTTCCTTAGCTTTCAATCATATTATTGACTTGGCGTAACTCTTAGCCTTAGAACTGAGGGTTTGGTTCAGTAAATTTTCTGTCCCCTCAAATTCTATTGGCTTGATTCGACCTTAGCCACTGAAAAATTTGGATTTGCCTTAGTAGGTTCCCCCTCGAGTTCATTTAACTCGGATGTCCTTCGCCTTTTAAGGTTATGGGGTTTGCCTTAGTAGGCCTTATTCCCCTTCGAATTTCATTAACTAGGAATGACCTTAGTTTTTTAAGGTCCGAGGTTAACCTTAGTAGGCCTTGCTTCCCTTCGAGTTTTGTTTACTCGGAATGAACTTAGCCTTTTAAGGATCGGGGTTTGCCTTAGTAGGTCTTACTTTCCCTCGAATTTTATTAACTTGGAATGGTCGTAGCCTATTAAGGATCGGGGTTTTCCTTAGTATGTCTTATTTCACCTGAAATTTTATTAACTCGGAATGGCCTAGCCTATTAAGGATCGGGCTTTGCCTTAGTAGGTCTTATTTCCCCTCGAGTTTTATTAACTCAGAATGGCCGTAGCCTATTAAGGATCGGGGTTTGCCTTAGTAAGTCTTATTTCCCCTCAAGTTTTATTAACTCGGAATGGCCGTAGCCTATTAAGGATTGGGGTTTGCCTTAGTAGGTCTTATTCCCCCTCGAGTAAGTTTGCTTTTCGGTGAGTCCCCAAGTGAAACAATGTTTATTTGAACAAAAATTAAAGTGGGCCCTTAGGCTTGTCTAATCGGAGATAAGATATTTGTATATAAGGGATCTTTATTCTCGTTCATGTGTTTGTACAATTTAAGCTGGGGTTCGATCAATCTATCTGGGCACGGTTCCTTTGACCGTTTGACCCTTACATTGAATCCTAATGATCTTTGATCCTAGAGATGTTTTCCCAAGCCAAAGTAATCAAGCAGCCTTCCAATATTTGAGGTCGATTGATGATTAACATCGAATATTGTTGTCACCGAATTTTTATCGGCCTTCAAATCTAAGTTAGCACGATTTACTGGTTGTCTCGTTAAAAACCTTGTCGTAAAACCCAGTTTGGGACAAAACCGGTTCAAGGAAAAAGAGTGCAACGCATGCTTTCAGTCCTAATATCCCGTACTCCCCGATTCAAGGAAACTTTATTCAGTACCTGCGAATGTTAGTTTGCCGATGTAGAATAAAAGAAAATAATAATAAGGAATGAAGGATCGTACCTTAGCAGTAGTACCATTTCAGGTGACTTATGTTCCAGTTGTTTGCCATCCATTGTTCCAAGCTTGTAGGATCCCTTTCCGGTGATTTTTATGACAGAGTAAGGTCCTTCCCAGTTCGGTCCCAATTTCCCTTCATTCTGATTTCGTGTGTTGGGAGTGACCTTACTAAGTACTAAATCTCCAATGTTGAAGTGTCGAAGATGGGTTCTCCTGTTGTAGTATCTTTCAGTCTTTTGTTTTTGAGCGGCCAATCGAGCGAAGGCAGCTTCCCTTCTTTCAGCCAATAGTTCCAAATTCGTATTAATAGCCTCGTGGTTCGATTCTTCGGTCGCATAGCGGAATCTGACACTTGGTTCACCGACTTCGACCGGTATCAAAGCTTCGGCATCGTAAACCAGGAAAAAAAGAGTGGCTCCTGTGCTCGATTTCTCGGTCGTGCGATATTCCCATAGGACTTCGGGCAATATTTCCTTCCATTTCCCCTTCGCATCGGTTAACCTCTTTTTGAGATTTCGAAGTATTAGTTTGTTGGTAGATTCGACTTGTCCATTCTCACTGGGGTGGTAGGGCGTTGATAGGATTCTTTTGATCTTGTTATCTTCGAGGAATTTTGTCACTTTGCTGTCGATGAACTGTTTCCCGTCGTCACACACGATCTCTGATGGCATTCCAAACCGACATATCATGTGATCCCAAAGGAACTCGATTACTTCCTTTTCCCTAACCTTCTCATATGCCTGCGCTTCCACCCATTTAGAGAAATAATCAGTCATAAAAAGAATGAATTGAGTCTTACCTGGTGTGTAGGGAAGAGGGCCAACGATGTCCATTCCCCACTTCGTGAACGGCCATGGTGATAAGACCGAGTGTAACGTCTCTCCAGGTCGATGGATCATCGGGGCATGCCTTTGACATTCGTCACATTTTTGAACGAACTCCTTCGCGTCCTTTTCCATGTCGACCCAATAATAACCGGCTCTGATTATTTTTTGGATTAGTGGTTCGGCACCGGAATGATTCCTACAAATGCCTTCATGGATTTCTCTTAAAATGTATTCAGTGTCACCCGATCCCAAACATATCGCGAGTGGGCCGTCGAAAGTTCTTCTAAAGAAAGTTCCATCATCGGACAAGCAGAATGGAGCCGCCTTTGTACGCAAGGTTCTTGATTCTTTTGGATCTGAGGGGAGTTTTCCGGAGCTGAGGTATTCTATGCATTTGTTCCTCCAATCCCAGGTAAGACTCGTCGTATTGATTTCCGTGTGGCCTTCTTCCATTACCGACCTCATGAGCTGTACGACCTTTTCAGATTCGATCTCATCATCTTCGACCGATGATCCCAAACTGGCGAGGGCATCGGCCTCGCTGTTTTGCTCTCGAGGTATCTGTTGTAAGGTCCATTCTTTGAACCTATGTAGCGTAACTTATAGTTTGTCTAAATATCTTTGCATCCGTCCTTCTCTGACCTCGAATGTTCTGTTGACTTGATTCACCACAAGAAGGGAGTCGCATTTAGCTTCAATTATTTCCGCTCCCAAGATTTTGGCTAGTTCTAAACCTGCAATCATGGCCTCATACTTTGCCTCATTGTTAGTTAACTTCACAGTCTTGATAGATTGTCGAATTGTGTTACCGGTTGGGGGCTTTAGCACGATGCCAAGCCCCGATCCCTTCGTGTTCGAGGCACCATCTGTGAACAGGGTCCATACTCCCGAAGGAGTCCCAGATCCGGCCAGTAGCTCTCTTTCGACCTCGGGTATTAGGGATGGTGTAAAATCGGTAACGAAATCTGCCAACATCGGAGATTTGATGGCGGTTCGGGGGTCGATATTCAATATTGTACCCGCTTACTTCGATAACCCATTTGGCCAATCGGCCGGAGAGCTTGGGTTTATGCATTATGTTTCTTAACGGGTAAGTCGTTACAACGCATATGGGATGACATTGGAAATAAGGCTTCAGTTTTCTAGAGGCGCTCAACAAAGCAAGTGCTAGTTTTTCCAAGTGAAGGTACCTAGTCTCGGCCTCGCCTAAGGTTCTGCTAACATAATAAATTGGAAATTACGTACCTTGATCTTCTCAAACTAGAACTCCACTCACCGCTACCTCCGAGACTGCAAGGTAAAGGTACAGCTATTCACCTATCTTCGGTGTATGTAGCAATGGCGGGCTGGACAGATACCTTTTGAGCTTTTCTAAAGCATGTTGGCATTCCGGTGTCCATGAGAAGTCTATTGAAAAATTGATGGCTTTTATCGGATGATCTTGAAATAAAATCGTCCCAAAGCGGCTATACAGCCTGTCAGCTTTTGTACAGCCTTCACATTATCTACGACTGTGATATCCTGATAGCCTTGATCTTTTCAGGGTTGATCTCGATTCCACGATTTGAGACCATGAAACCGAGTAACTTGCCCGAGCCCACACCAAACACGTATTTTTCCAGGTTCAACTTCATGTTGTATTGCTTCAACACGTCGAATGTTTCCTGCAAATGGTTCAAATGGTCCTCTGCTCGTAGGGACTTAACTAACATGTCGTCAATATAAACTTCCATTATTTTTCCTAGTTATTTTTAGAACATTTGGTTTACTAGGCATTGGTATGTGGATCCTGCAGTTTTTAACCCAAATGGCATCACGTTGTAACAGTATGTGCCATATTAAGTGATGAAGGATGTTTTTTCTTAATCAGCCCAGTCCATTCGTATTTGGTTATAGCCAGAGTAAGCATCGAGAAAACTAAGGGTCTCATGGCCAGCGGTAGCATCAATCATGCGATCGATGTTGGATAAAGGGAAGGAATCTTTTGGACATGCCTTATTTAAATCCTTATAATCTACATACATTCTTAGTTTATTCCCTTTTTTAGGGACTACTACTACGTTCGCTAACCATTCCGGGTATTTGACCTCCCGAATGGACCCTATTTTTAGAAGTTTAGTTACCTTATCCTTGATGAATGCGTGTTTGATCTTGGACTGAGGCCTCCTGTTTTGCTTGACCGGTCGGAACTTCTGATCTAGGCTCATCTTGTGAGTAGTTATCTCTGGCGGTATACCTATTATATCAAGATGAGATCAAGCGAAGCAATCTTTGTTAGTTATAAGGAATTGGATAAATTTTGTCCTGAGCTAGGAGCTTAGGCTCGAGCCTAGATATATCTTTCGTTCGGGCAAGTCTTCTCGGAGTGTGACTTGCTCGAGTTCCTCAACCGTCGATTAGTGGCATCAGACTCATCGGGGCTGATGAAAGATCTGGGGTTTCCGTAATCGTCATCCTCGACATATGTTTGTTTATCTACGTTTGTCGAAGATGATGTCTGTGATTGCTATTTTATCTTGTTCTCGACCCTTTGCGAAGGAACTGTTGGTGCTGGTGTTATTTCTTCCACCGCGAACATCTCTTTCCCAGCCGGTTGTTCCCCGTAAACCGTTATAATTCCATCGGGTGATGGGAATTTCAACACTTGGTGCAGCGTCGAAGGCACGGGTCTCATGTCGTGGATCCATGGTCAGCCGAATAGAGCGTTGTACCTCATGTCCCCTCCGATTACGCAGAACTTCGTTTCTCAATTGGTTCATGCAGTGTTTACCGATAACGTTATTTCGCCCTTGGTGGTTTCACATGCCATATTGAACCCATTGAGTACTCGGACTGTAGGAATAATTCGATCCGTCAGGCCGAGTTGTTCTACGACCCATGATCTGATTATAATGGCCGAACTGCCTGGGTCGATCAATACGCGTTTTACTCTAATTATGTGTATAAGCACAGATATTACTAGTGCGTCATTGTGGGGTTGCATAATCCCTTCCGCATCTTCCTCGCTAAAATGTAAGATCCCCTCCATCGCGTAATCTCAAGTGCGCTTTTCCCTTGTGATGGATATATTGGTGCGTTTCAGCATCGGACCTTGAGAGGTATCTACTCCGCCGATAATCATGTTGTGGCTCTTCATGGCTTGCCTGTTTATTTCTATTTCCAAAATGATTCTTCGCTCGGTCGCTCAAGAATTCTTGAAGATGTCCGTTTTCGAGCAACCTTGCTACCTCCTCTCTCAATTTTCGGCAATCTTTTATTCTATGTCCGCGAGTACCGTGATATTTGCATATCAGATTAGGATCCCTTTGGGCTGGATCTGATTGTAACGGTCGAGGCCACTTAGTGTCTTTGATGCAACCGATAGCTGATACGAGAGTAGCCGCATCAACATTGAAATTGTTCTCTGATAACCGTGGTGCCTCTTGATGACCGGTAGTTCTCTCGAAGTTGCCTTTAATTATGGGCCCTCAGTTATTTTGACCTCGATCATTTCTCCTTTTGTATCTTGGGAAGTTTTGCCTTGCTGTAGTTATTTTTCTATCCCCATGGTATGGCCGATGCCGTTCTCTATTCAGTCTTGGTTCACGATAAATCTCCGTTTGAACTCTATCATGAGTTCTGATGGGATAAATAGATCCTGAAGGGGCTCCAAGCTGATCATCTTCGACTCTGATTTTCTATTGGTATCGGTTATGTACATCGGCCCATGTGATGGCAGGATATTCTATCAAGTTTTTCTTGAGTTGCTGTGAAGCAGTCGAGCTTCGAATGTTGAGCCCCTAGGTGAAGGCCTGAACAGCCCAATCGTCAGTGACCGGTAGCAAGTCCATCCGTTGCATCTGAAAATGAGATACGAATTCTCTGAGCATCTCGTTATGCTTTTGTCTGACTTTGAATAGGTCCGACTTTCGAAGTTTCAACTTTGACGGCGCCTGGATGTGCTTTTACAAAAGAATCTGCAAGCATAGCGAAGGAATCAATGGAATTAGGGGGTAAGTTATGATACCATGTCATGGCTCCGTTCGACAAGGTTTCGCCGAACTTTTTCATAAGAACGGATTCGATCTCGTCGTCTTCCAAGTCGTTCCCTTTTATAGCGCATGTGTATGCAGTCACATGCTTGTTTGGATCGGTCGTTCCATTGTACTTGGGAATTTCCGGCATGCGGAACTTCTTGGGTATTGGTTTTAGACCGGTGCTCGATTGGAAAGGTTTTTGTACAAATTTTTTAAAATCCAAGCCTTTTAATATCGGGGGTGCTCCTGGGATTTGATCCACCCTGGAGTTGTACGTTTCCACCTTTTTGTCATTTGCCTCGATTTTTTTCTCTCTGGATTCAACTCGTCTGGTTAATTCCTCGAGCATCCTCATAATCCCAGAGTTTGCCCCCGATTCACCTTCATTCGGATCTCCTGTAACTGGTTCATTCCTAGGAACAGTTCCCCGAGAAGGGCCGAGCTCAGCTTTGTTCGATATTTGGCTTCGATTTTGTAATTGAGCAATGGCTACCTGCTGGGCTTGCAACATATCAAAGATCATTCTGAGGCTGATCCTGTCTCTTTCGTCATTTTGGGGACTCTGTGTCATTGATCGAGGTTCCCTACGAACGCTATTTGACGGGTCAGTAGTTTGATCTGCATCGACTGCCACTTGTGAATTAGCGTCGATCGGAAGTTCATCACCGGGTGATGTGTTGTTGTTTTCTCCTTGATGATCGAATTCATTATCGACGTACAAATGTATAGATTGAGAATGCGACATAGCCGTATTGCAACCTGAAATCAGAGATACTTCGAAGAGCAAGTGTAAAACAAATTGCGTGACAAAAAATTGTATCAAACAATCACTATTATCCTTAGCCCCACGGTAGGCGCCAAGCTGTTTATCCTAAATTTTGAATAATAATTGAATTTATTTGTGGTTTTAAGGATATGTGATTCAATTTGATACAAGTAATGAATAATATAACGGAAATTAAAATCAATAAAATAAATGGAGAAGAGATGCAAACCACAAGCCTTGGATAATCCTGGCCTTGACTGATTCTTTCAATGTGAATGGAACCAGATAAATAAAGTAACGTATAAAAATAATAAAAGATGTTTTCTTTTCTTTGTATTGATGATTTTCGTCAGATGCCCTTTGGACAATTACACTGCCCCTTTATATAGTTGGGGGATAATCTTTTATACAAGGTAAAAATCTATTTACAAAGTAAAATATCCCTTGATTTGCTGGTTCAACGGTCTTATTGATTGAAGCCGAGATTCCTGCCGTGATACTCACCCATCACAGATTTTTCGGTCCTTTCGTCATTCAAATTTGATGACCTGCCCTAGAACGTTCCCTGGAATCGAGCTCGATAGACTCATTTCGGTCATCCTGGCTTCGTACTCTGACTTAACGTCGTTTAATCTCCACCCCATTTATCGAGCCGTAACCATAATGGATACTAACCGTATAGAATCGAGCCCAATTTAACTATATATGGGCGAGCCCGAGTTCGACCTCATACAGTTAACAAAGAAACAAAGCTTCATTTGACTTAAAATTGAATGACAATCTTAATAATGAATATTGTAGCAGAGAAGAAAAAGATCTTGTGTGACACCCCATCTTGTCGGTAGTATAAAATATAGTAATTTTTTTTTCTCTACATCATTTGCTCCATAGCTGTACTAACACTTTGAAGAGGTTCTTCTAAAGAAAATAAGGTGGGTCGCCATTGACAACCTCCATGCTGTCATCATGGAAGTAGATACGAGGAGAAGAATTGGGTATATTTCAACTAAAATTGTTCCTTGGGAAAAACAAAACAGATTCCTGTTTCAAGCTAGATATAAAAATGGGAGCTAATAATTTTGTTGGCAGAGAATATGCTGGTGTCCTTGTATTTTCTTTCTTTGTTCAGAAAGACGGATAAGAGCTTTAGATGAATATAAGAAAGAGATGAAAGCTGGCCATTAAATTATCATAGGGACACGTGGTTTCCATCTAAATGTGCATTGAGATTTTCCGGAGCTCTATGTACTGGAGCTGATCGGACCCATTTATACCCATCATTAAATTGCTGTAAAATGGAAATATTAATTTAAAGAACAAAAAAGTCGATCAATTTATCGGGATATTTTCGTCTTTTAAAATTTAACTTTCTAACATTCATGGTTTTATAATTAAAAATATATATATAAACCTATTTAACTGAAAATATAAAAAGCCTCATAAATTTTTTATTTTTAATTTTTTGTTTCCAACCTAATATACCCACGCTCTAGGGCTCGACTTTTATCCGGAGGGATAAAACATTTCCCATCAAAGATAATTCTGTTTCCAAGGTTGAACTCAAACATTGGTTAAGGATCAAGGGGACTTATTTGCCCTTCTTTTTGGCCTCGTACAGTTACCAAAGGAAAGATATCACTTTCGTAGGCACTAATCCCACTGGTTAAAAAGAAAAGAAAAAAGACTCCTCCTTTTATGTGTCTAATGACTAATGACTAATAACTCTAGCTAATACTAGTACACAAAATCAATTAGATTTCATGTTCTTTTGTTTCTTCTTCATTGTATACGGGTAAACTCGACACTAATGAGCACCCTGATTTCCCGGTGAAGCAAACGAAATAAAGACATAATCACAAGGAATTGAAATCGAAGCTCAGAGCCTGTCGTGTCAAGGTTCAAACAAAACACCTTTCCTCGAGCCATCGAGACCACGCTCCCAGATCCGGTCCAAGTTCCGCACCTCGAAATAGCATTATCAAACAGTTGCACACGACTAACGAAGGATCGTGATATCTGCGCTCAACCGAATATCACGGCGCGAATCTCAGTCTGTATCCGCAACAGATCAGTGATTAACGAAAAAGAGAATTTTTATCTTTCTTAGAATTGTACTATGGGTGAAACTCTCCTACTATATAAAGGAGATGATTTTTATTTAATGGAGACACTGTAACACGCATATCAAGGCAATATAAATTTATTTCCTCTGTTTCTAAGCTATTCAAAGGTTCTTTTTCTTGTTCATAGCTTTTCATATATATATTTTGGCTATGAGTCAAAGACATATTAATTGTTAAGCCCACAACCGAGCCCGAATTAAATACTACTGCTGGTTTGGCTATTTATTCTATCTTTCATTTTCTTATCTAACATTGTTGATCACTTGTATCAGATTAATCCACATATTCTTAAAATCACGAATAAATTCAATTGTTATCCATTTTAAGGGTAAACAGTTTGGCGCCCACCATGGAGCTAAGGATAATAGTGATAATTTGATACAAATTTCCACAACACACTCTGTTTTACGCTTGTTCTTTGAGATTTTGATTTCAGGTCAACCTAAAAATGTCAATCTCTCAGTTTGCTCACTTGAACGTTGATGCTATATCTAGCCATCATGAAGAAAACAACAATATAGTTCCTAGAAACGAGGTGCCCCCTGTTGTTCCTAACGGAGACCCAGTTGCAGACCCAGTCGACGCCAATTCACATGTGGCCATCGACACCAACCTGTCGGCCGACCCTGAGAACATTTTTCGTGGAGGAGCCCGTCCAATGACTCGGGGTACGCCCAAAGGTGAAGGCGACAGGATCAATGGGTAATCTTCGAAATGTTATAGGCCTAATATGTGGCGATAGCATAGCTGCAGAATCAAAGACTCGTCCCCAGCAGAGTTGAGTCCGAACCATCCCCGGAAAACACCCAAAGAAATGAGTAAGCCACAGAAAGGCCGGGTGAAGCTGACCCCAAGACAAACCCCAAAATAATAAAAATGCTTGAGGAACTGATAAAGCAGATAAAACTGAGGGAGAAGAAAATTGAGGCCAACGACAAAAAAGTGGAGACCTATAATTCTAGAGTCGATCAAGTCCCAGGAGTGTCCCCGATATTGAAAGGCCTGGACTCCAAGAAATTTGTCCAAAAACCTTTCCCTTCGAGCACGACACCGAAGCCAATCCCGAAGAAGTTATATATGCTCGTAACCTCCTACACGTGTGCCATCCAGAGAAATGAATTAGAAGGTGACAAAAACGAGTCGGTTTTTCTAAAAACATTCGGAGAACCCCAATCAAAAGGAGAAATGATATGGTATCACAACTTACCCCTAAATTCTATTGATTCATTTGCGATGCTTGTAGACGCCTTTGTGAAAGCGCATGCCGAGGCCATCAAGGCCGAGTCCAGAAAATCAGATCTTTTCAAGGTAAAACAAAGAGACAAAAAGATGCTTAGGGAGTTCTTATTGAGGTTTCAAATGGAATGAATGGACTTGCTTCCGATTGCCGATGATTGGGCCGTTCAGGCGTTCACTCAAGGACTTAACCCCAAAGCTCCTAGGCTTCGCATCAGCGGAGATCGAAGGAGTAACGAATCTGGGCATAACCCTACAAGAAACTAGAAGAGGAGCGATAAAGGCCACAATAGCCGAGGACTCATAAGCAAAAACAGTTTCGATAAGCCACTCGAGGCTAGGGAGGCACCAAGGTTATCGGAATATAACTTCAATGTCAATGCTCCCAACATCGTATCTGCCATCGGGTACATCAAGGATACCAAGTGGCCTCGGCCATTGTAGTCCAACCCTACCCAGGGAGACTTTAACCTGATATGTGAGTATCATGGAACTCATGGCCAGAGGACCGAGGAATGTCGACAATTAAGAGAAGAAGTGGCCCGGTTATTCAATAACGGGCATCTTTGGGAATTTTTGAGTGATCGAGCCAAAAATTACTTCAGGAAGAGGGACTCCAACAAACTGAACGAACAAGAAGAACCTCAGCACGTCATCAACATGATCTTTGAAGGATTCGATGTCCCCCAGGGACCAATGCTAAAGCGCACTAAGGTGTCCATCACAAGGGAAAAACGAACCCGATATTATATCTGGGAGGGAACCATTTCGTTCAACGATAAAGACACTGAAAGCATCGTACAACCGCATAATGATGCCCTGGTAATATCTGTACTTATAAATAAATCTCGAGTTAAGTGTGTGTTGATTGATCCAGGTAGCTCGGCAAACATCATCAGATCAAGGGTCGTAGAGCGGTTGGGTCTACAAAACCAAATAGTGCCAGCAGTACGGGTTTTAAACGGATTCAACATGGCATGCGAAACTACCAAAGGAGAAATAACCTTGCCAGTAAATACCGTCAGGACAATTCAGGATACCAATTTCAATGTGATCGAGGGGGACATGAGGTATAATGCCTTATTCGGAAGGCCTTGGGTTCACAACATGAGGGAAGTACCCTCGATATTAGACCAGGCACTGAAGTTCCCCACAACGAGAGGAATTTAGACGATTTACGGAGAGCAGCCGACTGCAAAAGAAATATTCGCAGTCGATGAGGTGATCTCGATGTCCGCACTCTCGACATCAAAGAACACAGAACCGGTTGGGAGGAAGAAAGTAAATAGCAATCACTGATACTGGCCCCGGCCGAATCGGAGAAACAAGGAGCAGGCGAGGATGATGATGACAGAGTCCCTAGGTCGTTCATCACCCCTGATGATTCCGATGCCACCAAGTCAATGGTCGAGGAGCTGGAGCAAGTCATATTGATCGAACATCCCGATCGGAAGGTATACCAGGGCACGGAGTTAACTCCCAGCTTAGGAAAAAACTCATTGAATTCCTTATATCTAACATAGATTGTTTTGCTTGGTCCCATCTTGATATGAAAGGGATCCCGCCAGAGATAACCACTCATAAGTTGAGCTTGGATCCAAAGTTCCACCCGGTTAAACAGAAGAGGAGGCCTCAATCCGAAGTCAAGCATGCATTCATCGAAGACGAGGTATCCAAACTCCTTAAAATAGGTACCATTTGGAAAGTTAAGTATCTGGATTGGTTAGCTAACGTAGTGGTAGTTCCTAGAAAGGGAAATAAATTAAGAATATACGTAGATTACAAAGGGGTCTGTACTCAGTATCATGTTGAAGCCGCCTACGGGTAACATAGTTAGGCAGTCTATTAGAACTATGAAATTGACTAACAATGAGGCCGAGTTTGAGGCCATGATTGTAGGTCTCGAATTGGCTAAAGGCCTTGGGGCTGAGGTGGTCGAAGCTAAGTGCCATTTCTTCCTTGTGTTAAATCGAGTCAATGGGACGTTCGAAGTAAAAGAGGAACGAATGCAAAGGTATTTAGACAAATTCCAAGTAACGCTGCATCAATTCAAGGAATGGACCCTACGGAACGTGCCCGCTCTAGCTAACTTGGGGTCATCGGTTGATGACGATGAATTCAGCTTAGGAACAGTCGTACAGCTTATGAAATCGGTAGTGGAAGAAGGCCATGCCGAAATAATCTCAACAAGTTTAACTTGGGATTGGAGAAACAAATACATAGACTATTTGAAGACCGGGAAGTTGCCCTCGGGTCCTAAAGAATCGAGAGCTCTACTCATGAAGGCAGCCAGGTTTAGCCTTTCCGAAGGGACTCTATACAGAAGAACATTCGATGGCCACTCGCCATATGCTTGGGGCTGGGAGATATCAAATATGTCTTGAGAGAAGTTCGCAAAGGCACCTACGGAAACCATTCGGGGGCGGAATCTTTGGTATGAAAGATAACCATTATTACTGGATCGACATGGAGAAAGACGCAAAGGAGTTTGTACGAAGATGCGTCGACTGCCAGAGGCACGCACTGATGATCCATCAACCCGGAAAGCTACTCCATTCCGTCTTGTCCCTATGGCCGTTCATGAAATTGGGAATGGACATCGTCGATCCCTTGCCGTGGGCACCTGGTAAGGCTCAATTCATATTGTTTATGACCGATTATTTTTCTAAATGGGTTGAAGCTCAAGCGTTCGAGAAAGTTCGGGTAAAAAAAGTCATTGACTTCATTTGGGACCACATAATATGTCGGTTTGGGATACCAACCGTGATCGTGTGTGATAATGGGAAGAATTCATCGACAGCAAGGTAAACAATTTTTTCGGAGACCACAAGATTAAAAAGATAGTATCCATACCCTATCACCCTAGTGAAAACGAACAAGCAGAATCTACAAACAAGACCATACTCCAAAACTTGAAAAGAGGTTGACCGATGCCAAAGCGAAAATGGAAGGAAATTCTGCCCAAAGTCTTGTGGGCATACCGTACAAATTCGAGTCTAGTACCGGTGCCAAGCTATTTTTATTGATCTATGGTGCCGAAGCATTAATACCGGTCGAAGTGGGAGAACCGAGCCTCAAGTTTTGATATGCGACCGAAGAATCAAATGGTAAGGCCATGAGTACGAGCCTGGAACTATTGGATGAAAGACGAGAGGCCGCCCTAGTCCTGTTGGCCACCCAAAAATAGCGAATAGAAAGATGTTACAACCGAAGAGCCAACCTCCGACACTTCAAGATCGAGGACTTGGTGTTAAGAAAAGTAACACTGCATATCCGAAACCCGAACGAGAGAAAGTTGAGACCAAGTTGGGAAGACCATATCAAGTCGTCGGAATTACCAGCAAGGGCTCGTACAAACTCGAAGCAGGAAAAAGTGCACAACTACCGAACAACTGGAATGTGACATACTTAAAGCGGTATAATGCTAAGGTACGATCTCATTTACATTTTTATAATATTATGAATTAGGCTAACACTTGCAGGAAACAACCAACAGAGAATATGACTATTAGGTTTGAAAGCACGCGTTGCACTCTTTTTCCCTTGAACCGATTTTGTCCCAAATGAGTTTACCGATAAGGTTTTTAACTAGGTAAAAGTAAATCGTGCTAACTTAGATTCGAAGACCGGTTTTAAATCGGAGTCAATGGGCGCATCAACAGTATCCGAGCCCTCTCAAGATCGACCTCGAATACTGGAGGCCATCACCCTCGGGTTAAGGTTCTTAGCAAGGAAAGAAGGAACCTTTGTACTTGAACAAATTAGACTCGGTGGTTAGGATTTATTGTAAGGGCCAAACGGTCAAGTGAACCGTGCCCGCGTAGGCCACCTTAGCCATAATACAAGCTTTTACATGCTTTCGATCATGTACTTTACACACAGAAAGGAAAGAAATTTTCCACTTTGCTATTACGTATTTTTTCCTCTCCAAACATGGAGCCTAAGGACCACCCCTATTCGGGGATTATCGAGCCTAAGGGCTACTCCTATTCGGGGACTATCGAGCCTAAGGGCTTCCCCTATTCGGGGACTGTCAACCCTAAGGGCTATCCCTATTCGGGTATTATCGAGCCCAAGGGCTACCCCTACTCGGGGACTGTCATCCGAAATAAGTTCAGAAAACTCGGGCTACCAAATCCCGGAGGCACAAAACCTATTAGGTAGTTCATGAACACGAAAGGCTACGACCACCCCAAAAAATGGCTGGGAGACGTTTGAAGCTCGTAATCAAAACATAAGGCCTTTATAAAAATTCAAAACCTGCTAAAGGTTAACCTCGGCAAAAGCATCATCTAAAATTATTTAAGCATCTAGGGAAAACTGCCGGCCACATTGAATTTTCAAGGCCTCGAGCAAATAAAGTTGCATCGAAGTCGGGCTCTGTTTGGATTGAAAAACGAACAACTTATTACTACATTTGATTCTAAGCCAAGGCATCAAGAATATTTGCAAGAATAGAGATTATGAAAAGATGCTAAAAAAGCAGAGACTTGAAATTTCCAGAAAGGGAAATTTATATATTCCGGAATGTATTTACAAAGTCCCAACAAAAACGGTCTCAAAATAAACAAAAAATATACACAAGACAAAAACTAAAAAAGTTCTAAGGCATTCATGCCTGATCTTCACCGGGCCCCGACTCGTCGCCAAAATCGTTGGAGCCTTCGGACCCCCCAGAACCCTCAGAGCCTTCGGCACCTTCAGGCTTGGAAAGTTTCTTCGCCTCAGTCTCAAGCTTTATTTCTTCCTCGATCTCGGTCGACAGGTCGAAGCCTCGGGCATCAATTTCTTCGAGGGTCTCCCTTCAAGACAGTCGCCTCACATATTCGGCATTGGTCTTCAGGCGGGCCTCGCTTGCTTTGACATCGGCCTTGTATTGGGCCACCATCTCTTCAGCATTGGCAGAGGTTGTCTCCAACTTGGACTTCATTGCCTTGTGCTCTCTACCGAGGGCGTCCTGTTTTGCGACAGCTGAACTCAACTGTGCTCGGAGATCTTCATTCAGTTGAGCCCGTTTGTCATCTTTCTCCTTCGCCACCTGAAGTTGAACCTCTACCGATGTCAGCTTTGCCTGGGCAGTTTCCTTTTTCGAAGTCAGCAGATCCATCTTGCTCTTCCACCCATGGCTTGTCTCGTTCATCTCTTTTCAGAGTTGGTCGACCTGGTCGATCTTCTGTTAGACCTTCGAGGTTTTGTCGTTAGCCACTATGACTAGTTCCTCGTTTCTAACTTCAAAGACCTTTTACCTTTTCGACCAAGTCAGCATGTTCCCGCCTCAGGGCTGATGCTTCCTTCTAAGCCCTATCCAGCTTGGCCTGAAGGTCCTTGGCGGTCCTATCTTGTTGCTCGCTGAGGAGCTTGTACATATCCTTCTTTCGAGCCTGCTCCTTGAGCTCGAGCTCGAGCTAATTGACCTCGACACGGTACCAGAGGAAGCCCTTAAGGTGAAGTACCGAGGCGTACAAAACAACGAAGGTCGTGAGAAATATCAAAACTTAAGTAAAATACGAGAAGACGCAATGATTCCTTACCCGGTTCAGCGCCTGCCGTGCCTCATTGAAAGGACAATACACGTCCACTTCATTCATTTTTGCCTAGTCTCCTCGATGAACAAGCATCGGAGGTAGCTGGCTACGCCCACGGGAGTAGATAAAACACGGGTATCCTCCCGGACAGTAAGAATAACCGATCTCTTGCGCAGGGTCCACACTCGGAGCAGGAAAACAATTAATCAATTTTGGGCTCGAACTCACCCCACTATTTCCGAAGATATATCCTTCTTCAAGACTTCCAGGTAGCCCAGCCCGGAAAAATCTTCTAATGTGGACGATGTCACACCATCGAAGAAAGAATGAAGGGAATCGTCCACCCCATGAACCCCTTCATTGGACTTTCTTTTCCTGCTTGGGCTTCCTCAAGCATGGAGTCGGTGTAGGAGGGCGTCTCCATAATGTCTATTACACCGGGTGCTTCCTTCGGAGCTGAGCCGGCATTGTTGGAGGTCCCACCCCCCATCTCCATATCGCCCTCTTGAGTCTGAGGGAGGTCGGCCTCGCGAATCTCCTCCTCGGCTGCCGCCTGATCCTTGGGAGGGGTCGATCTGTGAGCGATAAAAATGTCATTTTCTTCTGACTCGTCCCTGAGCCAGAGAAGTGAGTCGAAATCTAGCACCCGGGAGCTGGTGCTCTTCTTGGTCTTGCGAGCCACCTCTTCTTTGGCTTCACCTCATGACTCGGGGAGCCCGAAGGTTTTCTTTTCCTCTTCTTCTTTTCCCACACGGTAGCTCCGGGCTGTCCCGTAACGGAGGTATCCACAGACAAGGATACGTCCTCGTCCCCTTCCAAAGGCCTAAGCTCGGTGGTCTTAGGCAATCCTATGAAAGAAAGAAGAAAGGTCAGTACGATGTGAATCAAGAACACGTTAATAGCTATTCGAAGGAGAACCTTACCATGAGAACGGGCCTCCTATCGGCCCTTTGAAAGCTTGCGCCATGAGTGCTCGAAGTATGACATCTGTTTGTAGATGCCTTCGATCCAGTCCTTGAGCTGGGGGACCGCATTTGGAACCCGGGTAACAGTTTCACAACCACTAATCCGAGTGATGAAAAAGGAAATGAAGAAAAATTAACACTTAAGGAAAGGCTGCACTTATGAGATGATTCTACTTCTCGGGGAATGGCATGAACTCTGCAGGGATCGGGTCTTCAGTCTTCACCCGGACGAAGCACCCCTACCATCCTCGGTTTCGATCTTCGTCAATGCTCGAGAAAGGGGACTTGCTGGCCCGGTGAGTGAGCTTGATCCGCCCACCTCAGCAAATTCAAGGACTATATAGGCGGAGCATGTGGTCTATGGTGAACCGACGAGACTCGGTGTTATTCACAAAATAACGGAGGAGGATCACGATCCTCCATAGAGACGGCTGGATTTGCCCAAGGCACACCTCGTATCTCTTGCAAAATCCAAAACAATTGGGTCTACCAGGCTTATTGTGAAAGGGTAAGTGTAAACACTTAAATACCCCTCCACGTGGGTAGTAATAGCATCCTCAGGCCCGGGACTACTACGTTCTTGCCTTCCCATTACAGTCCTCTCGGACCACGGAAAGGACGTCTTTGGTAACAGAGCATATATACCCGACGCTCCTTCACCCTGGTCCTGTTTGGATGAGGGTTTCTCGACCTTGAAGTCGTCCGCAGTTGAATAGCCCTCGGGAATAAACATTTTCAAGGGAGGCTCAGGAGCCGGTTCGATGGCAACCGACTCGGTGGCAGCCACTTCAGGAGCAGCCGTCTCGAGAACAATTATTTCGGGAGTGACCGCCTTACTACTGGCGGCTGGTTGGGAAGATGAAGAGACAGCTTGCTGAGGAACTGACTTGGAATTTTTGGCCATTACTATCTGAGAAAGTTTGAAGATTTAAAGAAAAAGTATGGAGATTTGAGGAGCAAGTTTAAAGGCTGAAGAAAAAGATATGAAGACTTGAAGAATTTGAAGAAAATCTGGGTAAGAACCTAAGAACAATTTTGAAGATTTGAAGATCAAAGGATATGAAAGATTGAAAGAGCATTATCAAACGGTTGCACACGACTAACGAAGGACTGTGATATCCGCGCTCAACCGGGTATCACGGCGCGGATCTCGGCCCGTATCTGCAGCAGATCAGTGATTAACGAAAAAGAGAATTTTTATCTTTCTTAGAATTGTACTAAGGGTGAAACTCTCCTATTATATAAAGGAGATAATTTTTATTCAATGGAGACATTATAACACGCATATCAAAGCAATATAAATTTGTTTCCTCTGTTTCTAAGCTATTCAAAGGTTCTTATTCCTGTTCATAGCTTTTCATATATATATTTTGGCTATGAGTCGAAGGCAGATTAATTGTTAAGCCCACAACCGAGCCCGGATTCAATACTATTGCTGGTTTGGCTATTTATTCTATTTTTCATTTGTTTATTGATCACTTGTATCAGATTAATCCACATATCTTTTAAACCACATATAAATTTAATTGTTATCCATTTTAAGGGTAAACGCTGTTTTGTAAGGAAAGAGAGTAATAATATAATACTACTACTATGTTTGATTGGAGGTCACAAGAATGAAGAGAAAGGGATTTCTACTCCTTTTGTAGCTCTTCTTGTCTTCTTGTCTTTCATTAGCTATCTTTTATCTCTCTTTTTCTTTTCTTTCTTCTTTTTTCTCTATTTTTTTTGTCTCTGATTTTTCTCAGTGGGCACCTGATTCTCTCCTTTTTTTTCTTTGCTTACAAGCTCCCTTGTCAGAGTAAATGATTTCGATATGAGTAGTATCCCTATTCTTCTGCGGCAACTGAGATTTTCTTTTGCTTTCTTCTAATCTGAAGGCCTTATTCCCAATGTGAACTCCAAATTAGGCATCTTTGGGGTTGTCTCTGTTATGCTTGATGAGTTCACTTCTGCTGATATTCTGTCTCAAGCAATTTTCAACAAATTAGGAAGAAGGAACAAGTAAACATAAAAGAAGTGTGAGCCAGAAAAGGAATAAGAAGGTAATAACATGAAGGATTATTTGTCAACCACTTTCATGCAGTACAGTATAAGGCCTGCGTCGACCTTGTAACTCTTTCAGTGCATCTATCTATCTTGTTAAAAGTTGAGCACATTCATATACATTCATTGTCTCATGCTTCTTCTTGTCCACTAGAAAACCAAATATACTTGAAAAAACAAGTATGAGCTTATTTAGATTAAGAACAGCTTATAAGCAATCTATATATTAATATAAAGGAGGGACATAGAAGAGTGACTTGGCATCTTTCATAGATGAGGATTGCTCTTTATCTTTTTTCTTGTTTTTTTGGCCATTTTTCCTTCTTTTTTAACTGCTATTTGTATTATCAAAAGTCATGTTTTTCCAAAATGAGAAGAACGGTTGCAACAATTAATAACTGTTGGAGTTTGAAAGACGCCTGCTATGAAAGGTTACAACAGTTATTTTCTTTTCTAATTATGGCAATTAAAGTAGTAAACAAGTAATTGCCTCTAAATATTTTGGTCAATTCCCCTGTAATTAATGTCTATTAATACGTTTAATAATTTAGGCTAAGCTATTCCTTTTTGACAACTGTAGTAGCACTCCAACAAATTTTATTCGCTTTAGCAATTTTATTATCATGAAAAAAAATATAATGCAATTGATGGAAATCTATGTCATGGAACATTTTCTTTCATTTCCAGTATACTTTTCTTCGAGGAAGATACTCTCATGAAAAGCACTCTGCAGAAGCAAGCATCTATAAACCGATTGGTTCATCAAAGGCGATCGAGCAAGGATTGGGCAAACATGTATTAATAGAATAATTGAGGTGAGTTTTTCAAAATTTTATCTGGCATTTTCTTTTTTATTTTATAGAACTATATATAGATGTTATAATTTTGAATTTCTTTCTTTCTTTTAAGAGTGTTCGTGTTGGAATCATAATTTTTCATTTGATATTTGTGATTTTATCAATGTATCGAAATTTTTTATGTTTGACTACAACTAAATTTTTTTATCTTTTCTATTTTAACTAAATTCACTAAAACACCATTTAAGATTATTAATGTGGTCCAGTTAAAATTTTCGTCTCTAAAAATTAAAATTGTAAGTAATCCCTTCGGTTAAAAATAGTCTGTATTTTGGTTCTTTACTTACTAATATTTGCCTTATGTTCCTCAGGCAGTTGCAACATCAAAGACGGAAAAGTAACATCGTTTCATTTTGATAGAGCACCCTTTTCATCCAAGTTTCTCCCCTCCAATGTGTTCCATTCCTCTTGGATATCTTGAATATAAATGAGACATTTCAAACGAACAAAAAAATAGCCGCGATTTGAAGTGATTGCGGTAGCGGTGACACGATAGACATACAATGGTAGTGGTTTCCCCTACAAAGGTTTGTGTATGTTCGTGGTCTTTTACATGGTGAAATTTAAAAATAATCAAATTTATAAGTGATAATTGAAAAATAGCCACAATTTCAAAAGTAATCGATATTTAGTCACTTTTCATATAAAGATAAATCTGAACAAAAACACTATTCAAAATCCGAAAAATATTTCAGCATAATATATTGGAGTTCGAAGTTTTTACATGTGAACTTCCAGCATAATATACTGGTCCAGCATAATATGCTGGAAGTTCTTACACAAGTGCACCAACCTCCAGTATATTATGTTGGAACTTTTCGTGTTGCAGCAAAATAGTGACTATTTTTCAATGACTTTATAAACGCTGTCTATTTTTCAATTATCAATCCGAAAACTGATTAGCCCGTACTATTTTTATTATAAGACATCTATACTTCACAAATAGAAGAGAAATACCTATTCACTTCAATTTTTTATACATATCAAAACTAGACAAAAATGAGAAAGCATGTGCCAGTGTCAAGCAACTAAAAAAGTAAATTATGAATAGTTTATGCGGAAAAAAATAAAAAGAAATTTTTGCGAAACCCCACATGATGCAAAAGAATAGGGAGGTAAACAACTATGTATATATGACCTATTTTTATTATTTTTAATATCCGAATATTAAAAGTAGATCATTCCGTAAAGAGGTCTTCTCTAAATCGCGCGAAGCGCGATAAGTTGGCTAGTTAATTATAGAATCAAAACTCAATTTGTTTCTTCAAGAATAAATCTCTCCTAGAATCGTTTTCTTTACTTTCTGATGATAATTAACATTTTGAAAACGAACAGCCTTATCTTTCACAAAAGCTTGGGACGTTCTTGCCATCTCACTCCAGTTTAATTTCACAGTAATTTATCTACGATATAAAATATAAATTTATATCCATTGAATCTCCATGTAGTAGCTAGATAGCATCTAATTCTTCAATTATAGAACTGGAGAAGGCAATAAGTAAAGTGAATATTACTTAAACCACATGGGAAGATCAAATTTTTATTCTAAAATATTATATATAGTACCTCATCAAGAAATTGAAAGTTGTCTAAATAGTCTCCATGCAGGTGCCAGTTGAATATTTTCCTGACCGGTCGTTTTGGAGCTCTAGGGTTTCGTTCGGTGGTTTAAGGCCTTGAGTAGCTTCACTTAAGGTATTATGACTTGTATGTGTGGTCGGAATTGAATTTCGGGAAGTTTGAAGTTGATTTGGAAAGAAAATTCTAAATTCGGAAGCTTTAAGTTGGAAGAATTGACCAAGGTTTGACTTCTGAGTAAACGACCTCGGATTGAGATTTGAAGGTTCCAATAGGTTCGTATGATGATTTTGGACTTGGCATATGTGCGGGTTGTGTATCGGGTGGTCCGGAAGCATTTCGACGCTTATTGTGAAAAGTTGGCATTTTGAAGGTTTTAGAATTTTCTAAGTTTGGTTTGAGGTGAACTTTGGTGTTATTGATATCCGTTTGGTGTTCCGAACCTTGAAATAGGTTCGTATCATGACTTGTGACTTGCACGCAAAATTTAGCATCATTCCAGGATGTTTAAGAGTAATTCGGACGCGTTCAGCGAAGTTTGAATATTTGAAAGTTTAAAGAAAGGTTTCGATCATCGATTCATAATTTTGATATTGTTTGGCGTGATTTGAGGTTTCGACTAAGTTTGTATCGTATTTTGGGACGTGTTGGTATATTTGGTTAAGGCCCCGAGTGTCTCGGGTGAGTTTTGGACAGGGTTCAGATCGATTTGAGCCTTGTTGAAGTTGCTGGAATTCTTGTTTTGCTGGTACAACCGCTTCTGTGAAGCCTTGGTCGCAGAAGCGAGATGAAGCTCGCAGAAGCGACTTGGGCGAGCTAGGCATGTGGTTGCAGAAGCGAAGAGGAGCAGCGCACCTGCGTATGCGCAGAAGCGACGCCACTGTCGCAGGTGAGGGGCAATTCGCAAATGCACGAGGCAGTGTCGCACCTGCGATTGCGCAGGAGCAAAAGTATTTCCGCAGGTGCGATGGGCTGCTAGCAATGGACTTCCGCAGGAGCAAGATTTTTCTCGTAGAAGCGAGCTCGATGGCGCTCAAATTTGTCTGCAGGTGCAATGATCGCTGGGCAGAGGGCCTTTTTAAGTACATGGGTTTGGCTCATTTTCGTTTCGTTTCTTCCATGGGAACCGGCCTTGGAGCGGTTTTGGAGCGCCATTTTCATCGTCACTCATGAGGTAAGTAATTTCTACAAGTTGTGAGTTAAATATACGGATTTGGGCTTGTAAATACATGAAAAAATATGAAAATTGTGAGATTTCAAAAGAAAAACTAGAAATTGGTATTTTTGGATTTTGACCACAATTTTGAAAATGGAATTAGGAGTAAATCATATATATGATTTCTTGAGTTCATGGGTAAAGTTTATCTTCAAAAATTTTCGAGATCTGGGCACGTGGGCCTGAGGGTTGACTTTGTTAGCTCTTCGAGCGGAGTTGGGAATTGTTATAAATTAATAAAATATGAGGTTGGGGCTTATTTCTATTGATTTTCATGATTGTTTGACTAGTTTCAGATTGATGGGCATTTGATTTGAGGTGTTAAAGAGGCATTGGAGCCGGTTATGGAGCTTCGGAGCAAGGTAAGTTTCCTGTCTAACCCCGTGACGGGGAATTTACCTTGTAGGTGTTATATTCTTATATGCTACATGTTGTGGGAGCTACAAACGTATGAGGTAACGGGTGTCTGTGCGTATGCTAGAATTCCTGATTATGTCCGGATAGACTTAGGTTCGCGCCATGCTATAATTGTACTATTTGTGTTATCTTTGATCGTCTAATTCTTTTATTTCGCGTTATGACTTGAGACCTTGCATAGGGTGACAGACTCACCATTGTAGAGATGTGACAAGCTACTTGATAATCTGCGGAATATTTGTGCTTCCCTTATGAATTCCTCTCGCGTTGTGCGTTTTCATTAAAAAGCTACTCCAAATTTCATAACTCACACTTATCTTCGTGAGTGGGGTCAAGGACCCGTTAAAGATTTTTATTCTAATGGGATCAGGCCGTTCGTCTTGGCAGTATCATGTTCTCATGAGAGCGGGCCATTCGCCTCTGCAGTATAATAGATGCATCTGTGGTTCGTGTTGTTCGACCCTCGGCAGTGTACACATTATTATGGGATCGGGCCGTACGCCTCGACATTTCTATAAATACTCTTATGGGATCGGGTCGTTCGCCTCGGCAGCGTCGTGCGTAATATTTGGCAAGAATTTGTCGTATCCGTGAGTTTTCCTAATTTGAGTTCAGACGATCTATTTGGTGGGGACCATTTTCCATATATACTCCGATTGAGGAGGTGACCGATAATTGAGGGCTTGCATTTACTGTTCAGAGGAAGTTCGTACCACGTGCTTAAATTTGTTTACACTATTTTTACCATGCCTCACACTGTCTTACTTTCTATTGTACTTGATTTATTGATCCACTAGTAAGTGTCGATGTCGACCCCTCGTTACTACTTCTCCTGGATTAGGCTAGATACTTATTGGATGCGCGTTAATTTACGTACTCATGCTACACTTGTTGCACTTTTTGTGCAAGTAAGAGTGTGTGTGTGTGTGTGTGTGTGTGTGTGTATTTGGTGGTCTTTTGGGCGCAGAGGCGTGGCTATTGCGGGGACTTTATGCTGAGCTGCATTCCATGTTACGATCCGCAGCATACAGAGTCTCCACTAGAGTTATTTACATTCTCCTGTCTAACTTGTATTCCAAATAGATGTTGTATTTTATTATATTTCTCGATAGATGCTCATGCACTTGTGACACCGGGTTTTGGAAATTCCTACTGGATGTTCATTATTGTAATTCACGTAATTATTATCATTTTACCTTGTAATTTATACGTCTACGAAAATTTATAAAGAGAATTCATGGGTTCTTACGAGTACCCGATGTGTATTTTATTTATTTAATGGGATTTATGATTTCAAATTTTTAAAATGAGTAATTAAGTCGATAATTCACGTTGGCTAGCCTGACGGCGACGTTGGCCGCCAGCACCACTTTTAGGAAATTTTGGGTTGTGACAGCTTGGTATTAGAGCTCTAGGTTCACGTGGGTCTCACGATTCATGAGCAAGTCTAGTAGAGTCTTGCGAATCAGTACGGAGACGTTTGTACTTATCTTCGAGAGGCTACAGGGCTGTTAGGAGTACTTCCCTTCTTGATTCCTCGTCATGCGATTTGATTCCATCGAGGCTTATGCCTTCATTTCCTCCCCACATACTTTTACACGATGTTGAGCGCTTGTTATCAATGGGGCATCGAAAAGTTGTAGTGGTAATACAGATGTAGTGCATGATGTATCTCTCTGCGTATTCAAACGAGCTATTGTCGCCGTCCTATGGAAGGGTGTTATGTCATTTCAGCTCTGTATTAGTATTGCTTATGGTTTTGAGGCTACGCACAGATTGCTATGACATTCATGAGTGGTTATCGCGCAGTGTTGGTGTGATGGTAGGGTGCTTGTTTATGTGTCGAGGCAGTGAATGACTCAAAAGGAGGATTTTTCAGGGTATGGTTTAGAGGTTCGACATTTAATTCCAGCGGAGAAGAGGCAATCAGACTATAGATGTTCAGGCTTTGGTTAATGGAGTAACGAGACTTGATATGTTCGAGCGTGGTGGAATTCTCGATTGTGATGTAGTGTCGTCGTCCTTGTTGAACGCATTAAGGCTCGCCGGTGTTATGGTCTTCTTGATTTGCCTTCGGGGCAGGGTGTGGTGAAATAGTGTCCAAGAAGCGGTTGTCAGAAATGGTGGTGTGTAGCGGTTTCAGAATCGAATCAGTGTTTCGAATGCTGATGGCTCGAGAAAGATGACCTTCGAGGAGGCTTGGAATTGTAAGCAATTTATTAGTTCTGGTGCTACAGATATATATTTTGATTTGATACAACATTTGGGTAGCGAAGGATGAGGAAGGACATGGCGGGAGGTGTCTCGGGTGGTTGAATTGCTAGCAGGTCAAGTAAGAAAAGCAGATGTCGAGAAGTTGCTTAAAGGAATGGTTTAACCAAAGTGGGAGTGATCGAGTAGCATATGGATTCTGTGGTAGGATAGCCACATGCCTTGAGAAAAGTTTAGAGCGATTCAGGAATCATGATGGACAAAGACTAAGTCTATAAATTTCATTTGGGAATGTGGCTACTGTACTGAGGACGGTTTAAAATGACTGAAAGGAGTTTGCTTGAAATGAAGAAGGGTGTGAAAAATTGATTATCGTTTTTGGGATGCGACTTGACTTCGAGTTTAGAATGTATTGTCGGACTTTTAGTTGATATCAATGGGGAATGAACATACTTGTTCAACTGATAAACGAACATGGGCTCAGGAAGGTTTACTGACTTCGTTGTAGTTGCACCTAGTGCAGTGTTGTTAGAAGATGTCGAAATGGAATTCCACATGTGGGTTATCTCCTGTGAGCAGGTTAGCGGTTGCGTGATTTCGATAAAGAGTTCTATTTACTACTCGACAGAAGGTCGAATATGCGATTGTGGCTGATAATTCAGAATGTTCATGAAAATTTTCACAAGAGACTACGAGAAATTTTTCAGGTTAATGGCGCGTTATGGGTTCTACATTTATGTGATAGTAGCTTAAAGCTAAGTGGGGGAGCTCACCGTCTACGATTGGGTCGCGTGGTTGTCTGCTTGTGCGGTTTCTGGTTATCAGGTCATTGGTAGATTATTTATGACTAAGAAAAGATTACCTAAGGGGTAATTCGAGCAAAGGACTTGATGAATGTGTGTTATATTTCTCCTTATCGATTCAGGTGCAGGTTTTAGAAAGGCTCATAGTTTATGCTTCTTGTGGATATGTTGTACAAGGAAAGGAATTCATCCGGTTGCTTCTTCGGGAGTGTTCATGTGCTAACGGAGCGATGGAGTTTGATTATATTAGGGATCAGGTCAGAGTGGGTGACTCTCAATAATAGTTCCAGTGGGTGCAAGAATTAAAGTTCAGTGTTTAAAGATTTTGGGTTCGTTATGTGGCTGAGGACTGGGTTTTGCAGCAGAGTGTGAAGAATACTTGAAGAATTTTTCTATGTTATCATTGGGTTTGGGGGGCAGTGTTGGAGAAATGGGAGAAACAGTTTCAGATTCGTGGAAGGTCTTTCAGAATGGGTGTACCGGTTAGAGATGCTATGGTGCACGTGAGGAGGGTATGAGAAGGTTCATGGGTACCGAGATGATGTGGTCTCGTAATTCGGGTCACTCGAGATGAGTGCTGATTGAGTCCGTTAAGTTTTTGAATGAAGCCATTATTATTTCTAAGGCAAGTCAAGAGTAAATAGGAAGAAATTGGGTCCGTTAATAATGGTTTGAATCAGCATGATTGTGGCAATGATCAGTTCCTTCGGCGTGTTAAGCTTACAAGTGGTTTGTGGTTGTACGTGCAGGCTTGACAGCCACCATAATTTGATTAATTTGGTGAGGTATTTGATTCAAATGGCTTTGTTATATGTAAATGGATCCTGGAAGAGTTATGGCGTTTTAGATCACGATTTGGTGTTTGTATTTTATGCAGCTATGGGAATTCAGTTGCGTGATGCAATGGTTCTTTTGAAATGAGTTAAGTGAAAGGTTTTTAGCCAATGAAGTATTTATTCTACTAGTAGTTCAGGGGTTATGATGAATTCTTGTACTCTCATATAGCGGCATGGTAAATGCAGCAGGCGGTATCGAAATTTGGAAGTTGAGGACGAAGGTCGAGGCTTGGTGTTGATAAGAATGTCACGAGCTCGGAGGAGTGGGGGAAGACTTTAGAGGTTCAGAGTAAACTGAAATTTTCTTTAGTGTCACCCGAGAACGGTGTCCTGTGTAAGAGGCATGTGTATTGATTTGTGAATTCTTGATTTGCTTTACAGAATTAGTACGGTTGGTGGTATGGAGGTGTAGACTTTCCTACCTGGTGCGGAAGGTCGTGGGAGCGTGTCCCACGGGGAAATTTGTATAAGTATGACATGTTAGTCACTTTATTGTTAAGGATTGAAACCAAGTATGGAGATTCTGGTACTATCGCTAATGAGAGAGTTTATGCCTGAAAGGCATCTATTCCTTTGGTTGGGGATTGTGGGAGTTTGTTCCGGATTGGACGCCCGCTGGTGTGTGTCATGAATAGGGTTATTGTGGATCCTTGGAAGGTTATTACCCTAGTATAGGATAAGCAGAATCGACTTGAGGTCCGCTAGTAGATTTACATAAGATCAGATGTATTCATTCAGCATAGTACTGCTTATGGAGGAGTCTTCGAGTGTTGGGTGTTATTCCTGTCGTCAGCTATTCTTCGAAATACTTAATTATGCCATGTGGGTTGTGAGACGGCTTGATTATTCACACGTATGTTCTGATCCTGTGTAGCTTGTCATTATTGCACCATAGTCGAGCTCGAGTTTTGTGGCACGTAGCGATATTCGTCTCCCCAGAGTCCTATTTATGCACTTGGCGTGCTTGTGGCCGATATTCGGATATTCCATAGGTATGAGCATTTTGGCTTGATGCGTATTTCCTTATTGATTGTTATGAGTGGATGGGTTGGCACGCCGCCATAGGTATGCTGTTTGGATCGGGTTGCATGCCGCAATGGTATCATGTGTGGATCGAGTTGCACGCCACAACAGTGAGATGTTGAGTATGGTTCTGATAACAACAAGGTCGAGAATCCAAACTAGAGTAAGAATTTGATAAGTAAATGCGAAAGCAAGAATAATAAGGAATTGAACAACTAGAATTAAAGTGCAGAAAATAAAGGATGTGGGAAAATTCAAGGAAAGAATTCCAAGACCTTCCAAGAACGCAAGTTCTATAGCCTTGACAAGATCCAAGCAACAACGTTTTGATTTATTGACGAAATCAAACGTCTTTACTTAAAAACAAATCAAAATAATAGATTCGGATCTTGATCGCTTTACGAGTAACTTGAGACAACAATTAATAACTCGTATTAATCGCCTTCTAATAATACTACAAAGTAATCAAAAATATCACAATAAAGAAGTTATCTTACTACCTTGTACTATGAATTAGTAAAGGTTGAAAGATAAATCTCAACGCATAAGTAATAAAGGTTCAAATGAACTCGCAAAGTATAATATTCTTAATCAATAATCAAGTGCCTATGAATGAGAAAAGCTTCTTATTTATCGGAGTAAAAGTCCTTAAAATTAGGTAGGGGGGTGCTAAGGGATAACAAAAGTCATCAAAATTAGATAGGGGGCTGCCAAGGGGTAACAAAAGGCATCAAAATTAGGTAGGGGGCTGCCAAGGGGTAACAAAAGTCATCAAAATTAGATAAGGCGGTTGCTAAGGAATAAAAATATAAGAGGGTAGGTGGGCAAATCCCTTTGGGACAGATTTGGACCTTAAAACTACTAGTTTGGGCCATTTGTTTGGACTCCAATTGCGCTCCTTTTGAAACACCCCCCTTTTGGACCTCTTTTAAGCTCATTTTCAGCTCTTTTGGTGGACTTCAACGGCTGCTTTGGTGACGCAGTCTTCCTCCCCTTGGACTTCAATTTGGGTCACCAAATAATTGTAAAACTTGAACAATTCATCTCCTTTGGGCTTGAGCTCTTCCGCTACAATTAAAAGCTTCTTTATTTGCCATTGAAGTCCAGCAACCTTAGTCTGCAACTCTTTAGCTTGTAATCTCGTAAACGGCTTCCTTGGAGCTTCTAGAACTCCATGTGTCCTTGATGCTATCACCTAGCCAATTCACATCCTTTATCCTAGAGCTCTTCCTCCCAATTAACAACTTCTTTATTTGCACTTGAAGTCTAATGGCCTTGTCTTACAACTCTTTAGCTTAACATCTTGTTAAAGGCCATCGTTGAGGTTCCAAAGCTTCATCCTTATCCTTGAATAGATTTGAGCTTCCTAGGATGCAATCATTCCCCTCTTCTTGAAGAAAATTCATCCTCGAATTCAGACCTTGCAAGAAAAAGCAAACACGCACTAGTAAATGGCATCCACTAATCTAAAAAAATAGTAGGAATAAAACAAGATAATGACCATGTGTCCGTTTAACCCAATTAATCCTAATAAGTGCAAATACTCCCTTATAAAGCATTTGGACATCATCTTCCCAATAAAATTTATGCCTACAGATCAATACAATAGAACCTCTCTTAGATGTGCCGTGCAATGGAACTTGCAATTCGATCTTGTCGGTAAGGTAGTCCACAGGTATACATGACAAAGAATTTATAAAAGATTGACTACACATCCATTTAATATAAGTATCTCTACCATATGTATCAACGAAGATACTTTCATGATATAGCCAACTATCTACAATTACAAATCTCATCAATTCCTCTACATGAAAGAGTATTTGATCACAAGTGTTACAACAATCATGCATATTCTCTTTACTAGTAACAAACACTTTTACAAGCTCACAATTAAACATGACTTGAAGAATGACTCCCCAATCACACAACAAAAATCACATTCTAGCAATTTATCACATGAAAACTCATTATCCACTTGAATAAGAGAAGAAGAAATATTTAACTCATTCGCAAGTCTCTTCTCATAAATTTCATGCCTCTTTCCACCAAGTTGGAATACATAATCATCTATGTCATACACAATTTCAAACGGAAGCAAATTACTCTTGCACTTTAACTTAGATATTACAGTTAATGACTTGATGTGCATCAAATATCATCATCCACAAAAATTATAAAGTCACCAACATAAGAAATAAGAGTATAATTCATTACCTCCAACAATACCTTAGGTGTTCTAGTAATGCCAAGAATGCAAATAAATCAATTATACATACCATACTTGGACTCACCAATGGAACATCACACCTTGTGTTTTTTTATACAATTGCTCCAACTTAGCTATGCTTTTAGGCAACTCCATGTTATAATCCTGTAAACAAGAATCGAAATAGTCAAAAGATTCAATAATAAAGAATTTAACCAAGATTTTATCTTCCACCATCCAACAAGAATAGGTATCACCAAATTCATGTTGGAATCCAATTGGATCTTTTGCCACCATCTCCTGCGCCTTGCCACCCCTTTCAAAAGGTATTTCAACACATGGCTGCACAAAATCACAAGAACTAAAACAAGAAAGAGTTAATGGGTTAGGAAGTAAAGAAATTTTTTTCTTGCTTTCACTCTCTTTGGCTTTTATCACAAGACTAACGTTTTCCTCACCCTTAACCTCTTTTCTCTCACTAAAGAGTTTTTCTTTGCTTTCACTCAATCCCTTTTGTTTTTCTCTCTGTACCTCACAAACTTTGTTTATCTCATTACCTTCTCTCTTTTCTTTTTTCTCAAGATCACTCTTTACCTCACTTGACATCCCACTCTTTTCACTCAAGACAACGTCTCCTTTTTCTCTCTTGGAATGTCAACATGCACTCCCTTACTCCTCTCATTCTTTTCTCTCTCGTATTTTTTCATATTCTCTATAACAATCTTTTCATCTTCACAAATTTGTGAGGGAGTCAATGACCCAAGAATGATTTTCTTCCTATTAACCTCAAAAGAGTATCTATTTGTTTCCATACTATATGAAGCACTTCTATAAACATACCTCCCAAAGAGATATGAAAACTATTCATGGGAATGACATCACACCAAATTACATCCTCATACCTTCCAATAGAGAATTATAATAATACTCTTTTATATACCTTTACTCCATTCAACATGTAGGGTTCAATATGTTCAACACAAGGCAGGTTCAATTTCTCAACCATATAAGTGCTAATTAAGTCATAGCCAAATGCTTTGTCAATTCTAAGGACATAAATTGCACACATAACTTTAGCTCTTGTTTGAAAAATAACTGTGCCATTGTCTTCCTTCCATTCGGTATACTGTAAGTTCAACTTTTCAAGTTGTTGAGTCATAGCTCTCCTCCTTCCACTGTAAGTACCTGTTTGATACATCTTGACATAGATTAAAGAAAATATGTAGCTCTCAAATTTTCTTTTTCCCTATAATGCTCTCACTCCTCTTTTCCTTTTTTTCCTCTCGAAATAACCTTTGAACAAAATACTTTGTAGATTTATAGTTAAACCCAACTCGTATGAAGTTCTTAGTAGTAAATTCAGATTTTTGGGGAACTAATGAAAAAAGAACCAAATCCTAGAACTATTAGGCTCAGCTGAAACAAGACACGAACAAAAAGGAAAGGATAATTGTCACGACCCCAAATCTCCCACCTTTGGAAGTCGTGATGGCGCACACTAATGGGAGCTAGGCCAGCCAATAATTAACTTCATTAATAAGTCATCATACATAAATAATCATTCATAATTTACAAAACCAAATTTAATAACAAAATGCGGAAATATTGTGTATATATATATATACATGTCGTCTTTCCTTTACAAAATCTACCCAAGAACTGGTGACACAATTTTCACAGACTGTCTAAGAATGCTACATACAATAGTCTTAAAAGAAATGTCCAAAAATACTGTTTCCGAACTACATGGAATAACAGTCAAAAGGATAGACAGATGACGCCACAATCTGCGAACGGCTGCACTACTACCTTGGGTCGCCTGGGAAGTCACGCCAAAATCTGGAAGTTCTTTACTGTCCGACACCTGCGGCGCCGGTATCTGCACAGAAAGTGCAGAGTGTAGTATCAGCACAACCAACCCCATGTGCTGGTAAGTGCCTGGCCTAACCTCGGCGAGGTAGTGACGAGGCTAGACCGGACTCCAGATAAATCTATTAAACTTAAACACATGTACAACTACAGCAGATAACAAAAGTACATCAACCCAAAATAACCAGAAAAAGAAAAGTGTACATTGCAATATCAAATCAATGAAAAACAACAAGTCTCGTGGCAGGCGTGCCACCCGCCCTCATTTCTTAACATCTTGTGGCAGGCGTGCCACCCGCCCTCTTTTCACAATAATCTGTGGTAGGCGTACCACCAGCCCCTCATATATAATTCCTTGTGGCAGGCGTGCCACCCGCCCTCATTTACACATCATCACAGCAATCACAAACAATTTCCATACAGTGGAATAATGCATCACATCAAACTCCCCTTGGGGATATAACATTACCAACATCCAACCTGGCCAGGGAAAATAACTTTAACCAAACCATACTCGACTCATGTTTAACTAAGTCCACAATAATAATTTACTACCACCTATGTTTATCAATTAACTCCTCCCCCAACCCGTTTATCTTTTTGTTAAACCTAGACACAATACTATTGTTATGACACCGGACTCTTTTAGACTCTCGTGGACTCCTAAGACACTACCCATGACTGAAACACGAAACCATTAATCATCTGTTAACAACCACTTACTTAACTAATTCATTTGTCAAGCTAAGTTATAATAAAAGAGTTATTCATATCCATCACCATAATCAACAGGAACATTCACAACGTTCAATTCATGTACTGGCTTATCATTCGCCCTTAATTCATAATATCCTGTGGCAGGCGTGCCACCCGCCCCTCACTTACATCACAACAATCCCTCGGATATCATCCGGCAATTAGGAACATATTTATCTTTTGCATCTCGGCAATATCATAAACATCTTTCAACAAGTAATAATATTAATATGCAATAATTATCAACATACGACCCACAGTCATGTTTGACACCAAAGTATAGGTACCCGTCACCATACCTATACAATGTTCTCATCGAGAAGCAATTTAGCACATAGCACATAGTTCCTAATTCCTCAAGCTAAGGTTAGGACGGACACTTACCTCGCTTGGCAAC